>CM077879.1:79305103-79307603 GCA_039720435.1 Amazona ochrocephala | reverse complement strand
TAACCCTAAACCGAACCCTAACCTTAGCCCTAACTCTAACCGTAACACTAACCCTAACCCTAACCATAACCCTAACCCTAACCCTACCCCTAACCCCAACCCTAACCCACACCCTTAACCTAACCCTAACGCTAGCCCTAAAACTAAATCCAACCCTACCGCTAACCCTAACCCTAACCCTAACCTAACCCTAACCCTAACCCTAACCTAACCCTGACCCTAACCCTAAACCAAGCCCTAACCCTACACTTAAGACTTAAACTAGCATTAACCCTAAACCTAACCCCAAACCTAACACTAACCCTAAACCTAACACTTAACCTCACCCTAACCCTAACCCTACCCCTAACCCTAACCCTAACACTGACTCTACCCTAATCCTAAAACTAACCCTAACCATAATCTAAAACCTAAACTTAACCCTGAAACTAACCCTAACCCTTACCCTTACCATAAACCTCACTCTAACTCTAACTCTCACCCTAGCAGTTACCCTAAAACAAAACCTAAACCCAGACCCGAACACTAACCCTAACCCTAAACCTAACACTAACCCTAGCCCTACACCTACCCCTAACCCTAAACATAACCCTAACCATAACTCTAACACTAACCCTAATCCTAAGCCTAAAACTAACCCTAACACTAACCTTACCCCTTACAATAACCCTAACCCTAAATGTAACCTTTAACCAAACCCTAACACCAAGAATACTCTAAAAGTAAACCTAAACCTAAGAGTTGCCCTAGCCCTAACCCTAAACCCTGACCGGAACACTAAACCTAACCCTAACCCCAATCCTAACCCTAAATCTACACCCAACCATACCCCTAACCCTAAGCCTAACCCGAAACCAAAAACTTAACCTAACCATTACCCTAACCCAATTCCTCACCTTAACCCTAACCCTTAACCTAACCCTAACACTAGCAAGAACACTAACCCCGTACGAACATTCAGCTTAACCCTAACCCTAACCCTAACCCTAACCCTAACTCTTAGTCTAACCCTAAACCTTACCCTAACCCTCCCCCTATCCCTAACCCTACCCTAAACCTAAACCTAAACCTAAACTTAACCCTAACCGTAGCCCTGACCATAACCCTAACAGTAACCCTAACTCTAAACCTAACCCCTAACCCTAACCCTCAACCCTAACCCTAACCCTAAACCAAAACCTAACCCTAACTCTAAACCTAACGCTAACCCTAACGCTAACCCTAACCCTAACCCAAACCCTCACCCTAACCCTAACTCTAACCCTTAGTCTAACCCTAAACCTAACCCTAACCCTAACCCTAACCCTAACCCGAACCCTAACCCTAACCCTAACCCTGCAGGAACGCTAAAACTAACCCTAACCCTAACCCTAACCCTAACACCTAACCCTAACCCTAAACCAAACCCTAACACTAACCCTAACCCTAACGCTAACCCTAACCCTAACCCTAACCCTCACCCTAACCCTAACCCTGCAGGAACGCTAAAACTAACCCTAACCCTCACCCTAACCCTAACCCTGCAGGAACGCTAAAACTAACCCTAACCCTAACCCTAACCCTAACCCTCACCCTAAGCCTAACACTGCAGTAACCCTAACCCTAATCCTCACCCTCAACCTAAACCTAACCCTGCAGTAACCCTAACCCTAACCCTAAACCTAACCCTAAACCAAACCCTAACCCTAAACCTTATCCTAAACTTAATCCTCCCCCTATCCCTAACCCTACCCTAAACCTAACCTTAACCCTAAACCTAACCCTAACCTTAGCCTTAACCCTAACCCTAACACTAACCCTAACCCTAAACCTAACACTAACACTAACGCTAACAGCAACCCTTCACCAAACACTAAACCTAACACTAACCCTAAACCTAACACTAACACTAACGCTAACAGCAACCCTTCACCAAACACTAAACCTAACACTAACCCTAAACTTAACCCTAACCCTCACCATAACCAAGAACCTAACCCTTAAATTAACACAAACCCTAACCCTAACCCTAACCCTTCACCTAACCCTAACCCTAACACTAACCTTAAGCCTAAGCATAACCCTGACCCTAACCCTTAACCTAACCCTAACATTAACCCTAACCCTAAACCTAACCCTAACCCTAACGCTAACCCTCACCCTCACCCTAACCCTAACCCGAACCCTAAACCTAACCCTAACCCGCACCCTAACCCTAACCCTGCAGTAACCCTAACCCTAAACCTAACCCTACATCTAACCCTAACCCTAACCCTAATCCTAACCTTAACCCTCCCCCTATCCCTAACCCTACCCTAAACCTAACCCTAACCCTAAACCAAACCCTAACCCTAACCCTAAGACTTAAACTAACATTAAACCTAACCCGACCCAAACCCTTACCCTAAACCGAAACCTCAAACTTAACCTAACCCTAACCCTAAGCCTAAATCTAACACTAACCCCTACCCTAATCCTAACTCTAAACCTAATCCCAACCCTAACCCTAACCCTAACCCTA
>CM077879.1:79297603-79300103 GCA_039720435.1 Amazona ochrocephala | reverse complement strand
CCTTAACCTAATACTAAAACTAGCCCTAAAACTAAATCTAACCCTAACCCTAAACCTAACCCTAACACTATCCCTAGCCCTAAACCTAACACTAACCCTAAACCTAACCCTAACCCTAACCCTAACCCTAACCTAACCCTAACCCTAACACTAACCGTAAGCCTAAGCATAACCCTGACCCTAACCCTTAAGCTAACCCTAACATTAAACCTAACCCTACCCAAACCCTTAACCTAACCCTAAACCTCAAACTTAACCTATCCCTAACCCTAAGCCTAAATCTAACACTAACCCCTACCTGTGGAATAATTAGGAAATATGGGATAATTAGGAATTAAACTTATATTTTAAATGTAGCATTGTCCACACATAAGGGAAAACGGACTTTCAAGGCCTCTCAGGGCGAGATGCAGCCGCACCGGGTATGCCAGGAGTGTGCACTCCACCGCAATTCCCGTGGCAACGTGAAGACGAAGCGTAGGGCGAGGTGGAGATCTCGCAGTTACGCTTTGTCCTAACTTCAGCACAAAGACGGGAACGAGATGGTACAAGAAACTGATAAGCTGTGTAACTGGCAACACTGACCGGAACGAGATGGTGCAAGAAGCTGATAAGCTGCGTGGTAGAGTGAGGTGGAGACCTTGCAAAAGCCGATAAGACTTCTTACCCTGGGCCAGCAGCCTGTCATCTTTTGACAGAATGCCGTCCTCAGTGTGGACTTTGCTTCATTATAACGTCATTATAATGCAATTACTCACTCATCTCTAATGAGAACCCCACTCCAAAATGAGACCAACCCTCTCTGAGTAATAATAATAGTACGTATGACTAGAGTCACTCAAGCTCCACCTTAAAGATAAAAAATAATATAAAAAGACCCAAGAAAGAGGGGGATATTGGGGAAGATACCATCGTGGACGAGTTAAGGAAGATAACATCAACCGACTCCTGGGACCGGTCGACGGGCTGGACCTCTCTTCCCCCCCCATAGGGACGCCTGTGGGTAAGACTCGCACTGTATCCAGTGCTTTCCTAGGAAAAACTTAGAATCTCTATAGAGTTATTCTTATTTGTCACCTGTATCTTTTAGAGCTCAGCTGTGTCAACTTTATCAAGTGCTTGTATTCATGTAACTATCATATGCACGTGCTTTTGCAGACAGTATTTATCACCGGCAATCCATAAGAACCTGTACCTGTTGCACCAATAAATTTAGTTAATAAGTCATACTGTTTTGATATCTAATTGTCACTATCGGTAAATCCAGGCCACTAGAGGCTCGATATCTGTTGCATTAATAAACTGCACTATCAGTGAGACCGGATCCAGTGAGGTTCGAAATAGCGAACGCTGCCCGGGCTGATAGTTGCTATTGATTGAATTGGGCAGGGTGGTGCACTATCAGTGAAACCGGATCCAGTGAGGTTCGAAGTAGCGAACGCTGCCCGGGCTGATAGCTGCCAGCAATCTTCCCCCCTCCCCAGAGTGCACTATCAGTGAGGCCGGATCCAGTGAGGTTCGAAACAGCGAACGCTGCCCGGGCTGATAGCTGCCAGCAATCTTCCCCCCTCCCTTTGATGCAACAGAGTGCACTATCAGTGAGACCGGACCCAGTGAGGTTCGAAATAGCGAACGCTGCCCGGGCTGATAGCTGCCAGTAATTCCCCCCCACACACACACTCCTTTGTCGCAACACTACCCTAATCCTAACTCTAAACCTAATCCCAACCCTAACCCTAACCCTAACCCTAACCTTAAGACTGACGCCTCCCTGATCCTAAACTTAAACCTAACCCTAACGCTAATGCAATCCCTAAACCTAACCCTACCCATGTCTCTAACCCTGAACCTAAACCTTACCATAAAGCTAAACCTGACCCTTAACCGTAACCTAACCCTAACCCTAACCCTAACCGTAAACCCGCACTAATCCTCACCCTAACACTGACACTACCTCAATAATAACCCTAAACCTTAACAAAAACCTGACCCTAACCCTAAACCTAAGCCTAACCTTAGCCCTAACCCTAACCGTAACACTAACCCTAACCCTAACCATAACCCTAACCCTAATACTACCCCTAACCCCAACCCTAACCCACACCCTTAACCTAACACTAAAACTAGCCCTAAAACTAAATCTAACCCTAACCCTAAACCTAACCCTAACACCATCCCTAGCCCTAACCCTAACTCTAACCCTAACCCTAACCCTAACCCTAACCCAAACCTAACCCTAACGCTAATGCAAACCCTAAACCTAACCTTACCCATGTCTCTAACCCTGAACCTAAACCTTACCATAAAGCTAAACCTGACCCTTAACCGTAACCTAACCCTAACCCTAACCCTAACCCCGCACTAATCCTCACCCTAACACTGACGCTACCTCAATAATAACCCTAACCCGCAAAAAAACCTGACCCTAACCCTAAACCGAACCCTAACCTTAGCCCTAACCCTAACCGTAACACTAACCCTAACCCTAACCATAACCCTA
>CM077879.1:79292603-79295103 GCA_039720435.1 Amazona ochrocephala | reverse complement strand
CCTAACCCTAACCTAACCCTAACCCTAACACTAACCGTAAGCCTAAGCATAACCCTGACCCTAACCCTTAAGCTAACCCTAACATTAAACCTAACCCTACCCAAACCCTTAACCTAACCCTAAACCTCAAACTTAACCTATCCCTAACCCTAAGCCTAAATCTAACACTAACCCCTACCTGTGGAATAATTAGGAAATATGGGATAATTAGGAATTAAACTTATATTTTAAATGTAGCATTGTCCACACATAAGGGAAAACGGACTTTCAAGGCCTCTCAGGGCGAGATGCAGCCGCACCGGGTATGCCAGGAGTGTGCACTCCACCGCAATTCCCGTGGCAACGTGAAGACGAAGCGTAGGGCGAGGTGGAGATCTCGCAGTTACGCTTTGTCCTAACTTCAGCACAAAGACGGGAACGAGATGGTACAAGAAACTGATAAGCTGTGTAACTGGCAACACTGACCGGAACGAGATGGTGCAAGAAGCTGATAAGCTGCGTGGTAGAGTGAGGTGGAGACCTTGCAAAAGCCGATAAGACTTCTTACCCTGGGCCAGCAGCCTGTCATCTTTTGACAGAATGCCGTCCTCAGTGTGGACTTTGCTTCATTATAACGTCATTATAATGCAATTACTCACTCATCTCTAATGAGAACCCCACTCCAAAATGAGATCAACCCTCTCTGAGTAATAATAATAGTACGTATGACTAGAGTCACTCAAGCTCCACCTTAAAGATAAAAAATAATATAAAAAGACCCAAGAAAGAGGGGGATATTGGGGAAGATACCATCGTGGACGAGTTAAGGAAGATAACATCAACCGACTCCTGGGACCGGTCGACGGGCTGGACCTCTCTTCCCCCCCCATAGGGACGCCTGTGGGTAAGACTCGCACTGTATCCAGTGCTTTCCTAGGAAAAACTTAGAATCTCTATAGAGTTATTCTTATTTGTCACCTGTATCTTTTAGAGCTCAGCTGTGTCAACTTTATCAAGTGCTTGTATTCATGTAACTATCATATGCACGTGCTTTTGCAGACAGTATTTATCACCGGCAATCCATAAGAACCTGTACCTGTTGCACCAATAAATTTAGTTAATAAGTCATACTGTTTTGATATCTAATTGTCACTATCGGTAAATCCAGGCCACTAGAGGCTCGATATCTGTTGCATTAATAAACTGCACTATCAGTGAGACCGGATCCAGTGAGGTTCGAAATAGCGAACGCTGCCCGGGCTGATAGTTGCTATTGATTGAATTGGGCAGGGTGGTGCACTATCAGTGAAACCGGATCCAGTGAGGTTCGAAGTAGCGAACGCTGCCCGGGCTGATAGCTGCCAGCAATCTTCCCCCCTCCCCAGAGTGCACTATCAGTGAGGCCGGATCCAGTGAGGTTCGAAACAGCGAACGCTGCCCGGGCTGATAGCTGCCAGCAATCTTCCCCCCTCCCTTTGATGCAACAGAGTGCACTATCAGTGAGACCGGACCCAGTGAGGTTCGAAATAGCGAACGCTGCCCGGGCTGATAGCTGCCAGTAATTCCCCCCCACACACACACTCCTTTGTCGCAACACTACCCTAATCCTAACTCTAAACCTAATCCCAACCCTAACCCTAACCCTAACCCTAACCTTAAGACTGACGCCTCCCTGATCCTAAACTTAAACCTAACCCTAACGCTAATGCAATCCCTAAACCTAACCCTACCCATGTCTCTAACCCTGAACCTAAACCTTACCATAAAGCTAAACCTGACCCTTAACCGTAACCTAACCCTAACCCTAACCCTAACCGTAAACCCGCACTAATCCTCACCCTAACACTGACACTACCTCAATAATAACCCTAAACCTTAACAAAAACCTGACCCTAACCCTAAACCTAAGCCTAACCTTAGCCCTAACCCTAACCGTAACACTAACCCTAACCCTAACCATAACCCTAACCCTAATACTACCCCTAACCCCAACCCTAACCCACACCCTTAACCTAACACTAAAACTAGCCCTAAAACTAAATCTAACCCTAACCCTAAACCTAACCCTAACACCATCCCTAGCCCTAACCCTAACTCTAACCCTAACCCTAACCCTAACCCTAACCCAAACCTAACCCTAACGCTAATGCAAACCCTAAACCTAACCTTACCCATGTCTCTAACCCTGAACCTAAACCTTACCATAAAGCTAAACCTGACCCTTAACCGTAACCTAACCCTAACCCTAACCCTAACCCCGCACTAATCCTCACCCTAACACTGACGCTACCTCAATAATAACCCTAACCCGCAAAAAAACCTGACCCTAACCCTAAACCGAACCCTAACCTTAGCCCTAACCCTAACCGTAACACTAACCCTAACCCTAACCATAACCCTAACCCTAACCCTACCCCTAACCCCAACCCTAACCCACACCCTTAACCTAACACTAAAACTAGCCCTAAAACTAAATCTAACCCTAACCCTAAACCTAACCCTAACACTATCCCTAGCCCTA
>CM077879.1:79272603-79290103 GCA_039720435.1 Amazona ochrocephala | reverse complement strand
TAAACCTCAAACTTAACCTATCCCTAACCCTAAGCCTAAATCTAACACTAACCCCTACCTGTGGAATAATTAGGAAATATGGGATAATTAGGAATTAAACTTATATTTTAAATGTAGCATTGTCCACACATAAGGGAAAACGGACTTTCAAGGCCTCTCAGGGCGAGATGCAGCCGCACCGGGTATGCCAGGAGTGTGCACTCCACCGCAATTCCCGTGGCAACGTGAAGACGAAGCGTAGGGCGAGGTGGAGATCTCGCAGTTACGCTTTGTCCTAACTTCAGCACAAAGACGGGAACGAGATGGTACAAGAAACTGATAAGCTGTGTAACTGGCAACACTGACCGGAACGAGATGGTGCAAGAAGCTGATAAGCTGCGTGGTAGAGTGAGGTGGAGACCTTGCAAAAGCCGATAAGACTTCTTACCCTGGGCCAGCAGCCTGTCATCTTTTGACAGAATGCCGTCCTCAGTGTGGACTTTGCTTCATTATAACGTCATTATAATGCAATTACTCACTCATCTCTAATGAGAACCCCACTCCAAAATGAGATCAACCCTCTCTGAGTAATAATAATAGTACGTATGACTAGAGTCACTCAAGCTCCACCTTAAAGATAAAAAATAATATAAAAAGACCCAAGAAAGAGGGGGATATTGGGGAAGATACCATCGTGGACGAGTTAAGGAAGATAACATCAACCGACTCCTGGGACCGGTCGACGGGCTGGACCTCTCTTCCCCCCCCATAGGGACGCCTGTGGGTAAGACTTGCACTGTATCCAGTGCTTTCCTAGGAAAAACTTAGAATCTCTATAGAGTTATTCTTATTTGTCACCTGTATCTTTTAGAGCTCAGCTGTGTCAACTTTATCAAGTGCTTGTATTCATGTAACTATCATATGCACGTGCTTTTGCAGACAGTATTTATCACCGGCAATCCATAAGAACCTGTACCTGTTGCACCAATAAATTTAGTTAATAAGTCATACTGTTTTGATATCTAATTGTCACTATCGGTAAATCCAGGCCACTAGAGGCTCGATATCTGTTGCATTAATAAACTGCACTATCAGTGAGACCGGATCCAGTGAGGTTCGAAATAGCGAACGCTGCCCGGGCTGATAGTTGCTATTGATTGAATTGGGCAGGGTGGTGCACTATCAGTGAAACCGGATCCAGTGAGGTTCGAAGTAGCGAACGCTGCCCGGGCTGATAGCTGCCAGCAATCTTCCCCCCTCCCCAGAGTGCACTATCAGTGAGGCCGGATCCAGTGAGGTTCGAAACAGCGAACGCTGCCCGGGCTGATAGCTGCCAGCAATCTTCCCCCCTCCCTTTGATGCAACAGAGTGCACTATCAGTGAGACCGGACCCAGTGAGGTTCGAAATAGCGAACGCTGCCCGGGCTGATAGCTGCCAGTAATTCCCCCCCACACACACACTCCTTTGTCGCAACACTACCCTAATCCTAACTCTAAACCTAATCCCAACCCTAACCCTAACCCTAACCCTAACCTTAAGACTGACGCCTCCCTGAACCTAAACTTAAACCTAACCCTAACGCTAATGCAATCCCTAAACCTAACCCTACCCATGTCTCTAACCCTGAACCTAAACCTTACCATAAAGCTAAACCTGACCCTTAACCGTAACCTAACACTAACCCTAACCCGAACCCTAAACCCGCACTAATCCTCACCCTAACACTGACGCTACCTCAATAATAACCCTAACCCTCAAAAAAACCTGACCCTAACCCTAAACCTAAGCCTAACCTTAGCCCTAACCCTAACCGTAACACTAACCCTAAACCTAACCATAACTCTAACCCTAACCCTACCCCTAACCCCAACCCTAACCCACACCCTTAACCTAACACTAAAAGTAGCCCTAAAACTAAATCTAACCCTAACCCTAAACCTAACCCTAACACTATCCCTAGCCCTAACCCTAACGCTAACCATAACCCTAACCCTAACCCTAACCTTACCCTAACCCTAACCCTAACCTAACCCTAACCCTAACCCTAAACCAAGCCCTAACCCTACACTTAAGACTTAAACTAGCATTAACCCTAAACCTAACCCCAAACCTAACACTAACCCTAAACCTAACACTTAACCTCACCCTAACCCTAACCCTACCCCTAACCCTAACCCTAACACTGACTCTATCCTAATCCTAAAACTAACCCTAACCATAATCTAAAACCTAAACTTAACCCTGAAACTAACCCTAACCCTTACCCTTACCATAAACCTCACTCTAACTCTAACTCTCACCCTAGCAGTTACCCTAAAACAAAACCTAAACCCAGACCCGAACACTAACCCTAACACTAAACCTAACACTAAACCTAGCCCTACACCTAAACCTAACCCTAAACATAACCCTAACCATAACTCTAACACTAACCCTAATCCTAAGCCTAAAACTAACCCTAACACTAACCTTACCCCTTACAATAACCCTAACCCTAAATGTAACCTTTAACCAAACCCTAACACCAAGAATACTCTAAAAGTAACCCTAAACCTAAGAGTTGCCCTAGCCCTAACCCTAAACCCTGACCCGAACACTAAACCTAACCCTAACCCCAATCCTAACCCTAAATCTACACCTAACCCTACCCCTAACCCTAAGCCTAACCCGAAACCAAAAACTTAACCTAACCATTACCCTAACCCAATTCCTCACCTTAACCCTAACCCTTAACCTAACCCTAACACTAGCAAGAACACTAACCCCGTACGAACATTCAACTTAACCCTAACCCTAACCTGCTGCCTCTCCGAGGCACGGTGGCCTGGTTTAGGGTCGGCACAGGCAATCACCTACCCGTGATCGCGGGTCCATTAGCACGCAGACACCAATGTGGTGGACGGCAAATGGCGTTTATTGCAGAGTGACACCGCATTATATAGCTTTAGTTTACAACGTCACTTCCGTCTGCTTACGTCTCGAGCTAAGATCTGGGGAGGGGCTCTGTCTTTTCGTTACAGCACGACATCTTCCGACCGCAAAGCCCTGGCTGCCTACATTTCCCCCCCCCTCTATGCTTAAGTGAATTA
Source organism: Amazona ochrocephala (assembly GCA_039720435.1). Classification (NCBI taxonomy): domain Eukaryota; kingdom Metazoa; phylum Chordata; class Aves; order Psittaciformes; family Psittacidae; genus Amazona; species Amazona ochrocephala. The sequence continues at coordinate 79,287,034 of CM077879.1, read as the reverse complement.
TCTAAGATATACTAATCTAAAAAATAGGTATGACAAACTGGAACACACTTTGTAGCAATCTTAGGAGACATATGTAAGAAACCTTGAATAGAAAATCTAAGGCACTATAAGTGAGGTACTATAACGAGGTTCCACGCAACCTATAAAACAGAAGGAGGTATGATGACCCTGTAAAATCAAAAAACTTGCTCCACACAGCGTCATCGCAATGTAAGGAGGGAGGCTCATTCTGAGGGTACTTGTGACTTTTGCACTTGTGAGAACTTAAAGTGTAGTTTTTGTAAACAAGTGAAATTTACAGTCCAATTCAGCAAGCTTCTTATCTTAGCTGCTTTTTATCTTCCAGGCCTGCATTCTTGTTTCATTAAATGTCCGGGAGTTGCTTCTTTTCCACCGTCGGCTATACAGAGGTAACCAGGAGTTACCCCTGCTACATGGCCAGCAGCACATATTTGCTTTCATTCAAAGCAGGCATATGTCCATTCTCTAACAAAAATTCATCCATGAGCCAAAGCTGTTTTACCAGGATTTCAATCATACCACGAATACGTTGCAAAATACAAAATATAATCATAACTATGGTCAAGATTACTACCAAGATTATTCGAATACTTTTAACCAGGTGTCAGATGTCATAAATGCTGTACTGTAGAAAGAAAATCAAAACTAGATAAATTTAAAAGTTTTCTACTGTTTGAAGAGAATCTCTACATTTGGACTAGATCATATCTTCAATATATGCTAACCACAGGCTGCTTGGCCTGCCTTTCTCTCCTGTATAGTTCTCTGGTAACAGGAGAGGCCATCCCTCACATCAAGGTCTGGCATGGCATGTGTCTCCACCACTCAACGCCTGCTGGGTTGCAGCCAGCAGCGGAGCTGAAGGTTCTTCTTGGTGGCAAACACAGAGGCCAACCCAGTCTTGCCCTTGACTGTGGTAGGAGTCGTGGCACCTTGTTGTCAGTGCAGAGGTTCACCTGCTTTATTCAGTAACAAGTCACTACTATGGTAGGCACATACAGATTTACATTAACCATAACGTGTTTTCTTATTAGCAACTGGCTAGTAAGTATAGGTAGTGTTATACACAAAATCACAGCCTTTAATAAGAGCTACTTCATATACACACACATTCAAGCTCCTGTAGCTAAGGCATTGGTTTTTTCCGCTTATCTGTCCAGCTCCCGGCAAGGCTTGAGAAATTCTGCAGGCAGCCTCCATGGACCTGTAGGTAGAATATAAATATATCCCTTCCCCCACGCCATAAATCCCTGTTGGCAGCAGCACCTCTGCATTAACCCTTTCTTGCCTAAAACGTTAATCTGCTACCCATTAAAAACTTTTACATTAACCCAATGACAAAAATACACAGAACACTGTTTGCCCTCAACCGACACACACATACACACACATTCATGGGATCCCACAAACACACTCCACACAACTACAACATGTGAAACACAAAACGTAGACAGTCATTACGCCCATTACATGGTCACACATACAAAACGCAGTGCAATGACCCTGTGGAGACAATCAAGAAACCAGCTCCGAGCAGCATCATCACAGTGCAGGGTGGCAGGCCCAATCTCAGCGGGCGTCCCCGCAGAGGCTCTGCCTCCCTCACATTGCATGAGGCTTGGGCTTCTAAACTAGCAGAAATACACACTCGTTCCAATGCAGGTGGCCAGCCTGCATTGGAAGGAATGGTCTGCGTCTATAAAAGATTTGTATTAGCTTTTTTGGTATATGAATACTATAGAGAAGCTACAACATGCTTATCTTTCACAGTTATACTAGGAGGTAATACTACATGGATACATTCTTAAAATAGTTGCCGGTGTTCTACCATCATAATGTTCACTCTTTCTAACCGGCTCTTGGCAAATGATACGAGCTTATTTATTATGCAGGATCCGAAGATCAGTGCCAACACGATCATTGTAAGTTCTGCCGGTGTGGAACTCTCAGGCTTGGGCAGGACACTTGGCTCTGGGGCGGAGGGGGCGCTCGGCATCAAAGTGTACAGGTTACTGGGACGTCTGATGAGGTATTTCTGTGGACAAAAACTCACAATTTTCGTTAGCTTTATTCTGAAGATCTGGTTTAATAGACTTAAGCGGGCACCATTTAATTCTGCCGTCTTTTCTAACAGCAGCATACCCCCGCCCCGTAAGAACTAGCCTCCAGCCTTGTTCCCATTCTCCCAGCTCGTTTCTAATTATGACCAATGGGCCTTCTTCCAGTGCTCGAGTAGCCCAGTGTTTTTGGGTGGGGCTATTCACCTCTTCGCCCCTGGGAAACTGATTTAGTGCTAGCAGAGCAGTTGCCAATAGGCGTGCTTGATCTCCTGAGGGAATAGCATCAGCAAAACCTTCTGCTTTCGCTAACACCTCCAACTTAGATTTCAGAGTTTGATTTGCTCGTTCTACTATAGCTTGTCCTGTGCTATTATAGGGTATGCCTTGTGTTAGGGTAATACCCCATTTCAGAGCGAATGCTTGAGCTGATTTAGAAACAAAATTTGGACCATTGTCCGTTTTGATCTGATTAGGAATCCCAAGCCACGCCATGGCTGTCAACCAATGCTGAATGGTTGCTTTGGAGTCAGTCTTAAGATGTTGAGTGGCTACGATTACCCCACTATATGTGTCTACGGTTACCGCTAGCCATGCTCGAGGTTTCAGCAACTGGCAGAGTGTAAAATCTGTCTGCCACACTTCGGAGGCTTTAAGCCCCCTAGGGTTTATTCCGCTGGACCACAGTGGTGCTTTTTGGCAGTGAGGACATGTAGCTACTATATGTCTCGCGTCAGTGACAGAAATCCCGCATCTCTTCGCTAATGCTTTGGCTCCGATGTGGAGAGACTCGTGTAGCTGACGGGCATCTCTCAATGTCCACAGCCCTTTTGCAGCGGCATCTGCTTTATCATTACCGGTTTGGAAATACCCTTTGATTGGGCTGTGGCTGTTGACATGGATGACTGATATAGTGCCCTTTCGAGAAAAAAGTGCTTCTTCCAGCATTAGGGCTACTGTGGATGTCGACACGCCAGGCCCCGACATGGCCAAGCAAAGTTTGGCCACGAAAATTGAATCAGTCACTATGTTGAGATGTTCATTGGGAAACAGCCCGCATGCTAGGACTACAGCCATCGCCTCAAGCTGTTGAGCTGAAAGAGCACAATCAGTCATTTTAATGCAGTGCCATTTTTCTTCTGATTTCCATACTGCTACCGCGGTTGAGGTCGTTGAAGATGCGTCGGTAAAGACCGTTGGTCCTGGTTGGGGGCGGTCCATGATTTTCTGTGGAAGGTCGATGTCGATGATTGCTAACAGTGGAATCCAGGGGGGTTTTGCGGAGTACCGAACCTCTCCACCAAACCCGACCAGAGCTATAGCCAGATACTCTGAGATCACTAGAGATTGTGCTGGGATGCGTTTACAAAAGGGTAGGTATAGCCTGGCAGGTTCAATGCCTAGATATCTTAGGGCGAGTTTTCTGCCTTTCATAATAAGGTTACCAAGGCACTCAATTCCTGGAGAAAATGCACGTGAAGGTTTTCCTAACACTACCCATTGTATTGGTTGGGCTTTTTCAGGGGGGCCCTGGGCTAGTGCTCCGACTCCCCCTCCTGCTGTAAAGTGCACATACAGATCAAGTGGTATATTTGGATTCCATCTAGCGAGCGTGCTAGATAACACCTGTTGTTCAATGAAATCGAGAGAATTCATTGCTTCTGTCGTCAGAGTTTTTTGTTCCCACGGGTTCTTTCCTTTCAAAAGATCGTACAGGGGGGTCATGATTTCGGGTGGGATCAGGATAATATTACGTAGCCATTGTGAGGATCCCACTAACTGTTGCATATCATAGAGTGTCTTAATATTCCGACGAATTTTTATTTGGGGAGGGGTTATGTAAGAACTTGTAATCTCCACTCCCAAAAAAGTTACACATGGTCCTTTTTTAATTTTTGCGCTTGCAATTTCGAACCCGTTTGTTTTCAGAGTTTCTGAAACTGTTGATACTAGTTGGTCCACCTGGCTGCCAGACGGTGCAGCGATTAAAATATCATCCATGTACTGAATGATAGTCGCAGTCCGGTTACTGCGCCGGACCAGCGCCAGTGCTCGATCTGCTGTAATTTGGCAGATAGTGGGGGAATTGATCATTCCTTGAGGCAAGACTTTCCACTGGAAACGTAGGTTGGGGCGTTGGCTGTTTGGGAATACGACAGAAAAAGCAAACCTTTCTTTATCCTCTTCATGCAGGGGTATTGAAAAGAAACAATCCTTAATATCGAGGACAGCACAAGGTTGTCCTTTCGGTATCATGGAGTTCATTGGTAATAGTGGTTGGACGGGACCCATTGGTTGAATTGTCTTGTTTATTTCACGCAGATCATGGAGGAGACGAAACCCCTCGCCAGTTCGTTTGGGTATTACAAAAACTGGAGTATTCCACGGACTAGTGGAAGGCTCTATATGGCCTCGTTGTAGTTCACGATCAAGTAGCTCGAGAAGAGCATCCATTCGAGGCTTCGATAGGGGCCACTGCTCGACCCACACTGGGTTGGACGATTTCCACGTCAGTTTAATTGGTGGAAGTGGGTGTGCAGCAGTGGCCCTTAGGGTAAATTTGTCACTCGAGCTTTTAATAGGACTAAAGCGTCCCTTCCCAACAGGGGTGGAACCCCTGACATGACGTATGGGCGAAGGATGATGGTTTTTTCCGGTCCCTTTTCAGTATAAAGTGTGATAGCGATCAATTGAGCACTCTTCCAGGCTCGGCTTGATCCCCCGACTCCACCCACCATAGGAGCATTTTCTAATTTCCAGTGCGGAGGCCATTTTGATTTAGGGATAACTGTAACATCTGCTCCAGTGTCTATCAAAAAAGGAATGCTAATAGTAGTATCATCTGAGCTATTATAGAGAGAACAGATCCCCCGCACTACTGGTGGGTCATCGCACTTTATTACCAAGGCCACTCTAGGGTCTCGCCCCCACAGGGTTGTTCTTGCTGTTCCTGAGATAGGGGCAGAGTCGATTGACCCGTCGGCTGAACCGTAAAGCGGGTCGCTTCTCGAGGGAGCAGTGGGTTTGGGAGTGCTTCGTTCCATCTGGGGTTGGCATAATTGGGCCGCCTCATGTACCGAGTGGGAGAGGGCCGTGTGCGGCCCAAACGCCCTCTCCCCCTCCCGTTTCCCTGGGGTAGATCTTTACGAGGGCAATCCCTGGCAAAATGTCCTGTCCGTCCACAATTCCAACATGGTCCTTTTTTATGGGGGGGCGGCTCCCCTGACTGAGGGCAGTTAGCTACCACGTGGCCTTTCAGGCCACATTTAGAACATATCATTACAGTAGCCATTACTGTGGCAGCTGCCTGAAATGGGGTCAGCTGCTCTTCATTCGCGACGTGTTTTATCATAGTCGCGACACTTGACCCTGCCGGCAGTGATCGTAGAATTTCTTTGGTTTTCGTGTTACACTGTTGACGCAAACAGTCTGCAACGACTGGGTCTTTGGCTTCCGGAGGCAGGGTCGAGGAATCGACCGCTGCTTGGAGACGATCTACAAATTGCGTAAAGCTCTCACTTTCAGTTTGTTTTATTGTGGACCAAGGTGATGGTCTTACAATAGTTCTAGAAGTTGTGTGAATAGCATCCCTAGCTGCACGAGTTGTTGCCTTGACTTCCTCAGGATGTAGGCCTTCAGCTTGTTCCTGGGGGGTAAGCATTGCTGGATCCGTACCCATTAGGCGCGGTAAACTGGAGTTACGTAATGGGTGGCGCCTTCCAGGTGGTTTGGTCAATTGTTTCACACAGTTATCTTCCCATTCTTGTTTGAAAACAATTATCCCTGCTCCGTCAAAAATAATTTTGGAAATATGTCTTATGTCAAATGGGAGCAAATCATCTCCTGCAAAAAGCCCATCTATAAGAGTAGAAACCATGGCAGAATTAAGCCCCTTGTCTGCAATTGCTTTAACAATTGCTTGTATATCTTTAGGATTTACTGGTGAAAAAATATTTTGGCCTCCCTCCGTCACTCGGACCGGGAATGCTAACGTGGTCGGTGGGACCCATTCAGCACATGCAGTCTTTATTTCTTTCCAGTCCGTAAAAGGGGTGTTTTTCTTTTTAGGTATCTTGTTAGTATGGGTAGGAATGACTTGGCTATTAAGTCTGTATAAGCGTGTTTCATATGTATCATTCTCCTCTGAGTCTAAGCCGGGTGTGACCCACTCCTCCCAGCTGGTGTCTGATTCAGAGTCGGAACTTGTCTGACTGGCTGCTTCCGGGCTCCGGAACTTTTTTGCTGAGCTCCGGCCCCGCCCGCTTCTCGGGCTCTGGCTCTGCCCACATCCCTTGCAGGCTCCGCAAGGGGGCCGTGCTCTCTCTTTACTCCGGCCCCGCCCGCTTCCCTTGCAGGCGGGCCGTTCCCCCCCCCTCTGTTCGCTCCGCCTGTTACTCGGGCTCCGGCCCCGCCCGCTTCCTTTGCGGGCGGGCTTTTCCCCCCCCCTCTGTTCGCCCCGCCTGTTAGTGGGGGGGGCATGTGCCTTACAAGGGCATATTTCCGGACAGTCGTTCTGATTGGCTGTCCGCCCCGTACTCGCGCTTCCCTCCCCTTCCGGTTTATCCGTGCTTGTTAGTGCTAGCGCTTCCTCCTTGTTCTCGCATGGGGCGTGTTTGCTCCACCCTTCCCCCAGCCGCTCGGCGCCATCTTGGGGCGCATAGGGCGGTGGTCCAGCCCAGGCGTCTTTGGGCTCTGATTTCTCCGCGGCACTCCTGGCCTCTTCAGCAAGCCCGCCCCAAAAGGATTTTGCGCGGTTTTGTCCCTCCGTAAGCGGGTCGGGGTTCTGGGAATCGGGAGGTATAGCGCCCTCCCCCGAGTCTTTAGACTCGGTAAAAGTGCCATCATCTGGTGGGCGCGGAGTCTGCGTGGCTGCCCCAACTCCCAATTTGGGGGTAACCGACAGACAGTCCCTCGCCACCCTCCAGATATCCCGCTCCTGCATGGCCTTTTGCAGAGCTTGTTTAACTTTCCCCCACAACTTAAGATATTTCCCACTACCCGAGGACATCGTCTCCTCGGCTAATGCTGTGGTGCATTTAGCCCACACTTCTGGGTGGAGAATATCCACCGCCTGGTCAATGACCCCAATCTGCAAAAGTCTCGCAACGGCGAGAGTAAAATCTTTAGGTTTACAATCAATACCCCATTCTGATACAACCTTTACTAGGGCTTCCATCGTCCCTGAAGGTCTGGGAGCGTCCTCCCCACCGGGCTGGACCCGCCGCTCCGGTCGCCGCACGCCACTCCAGGCGAGAATCCCGGGTTTCGGCACCACTTGCTGCCTCTCCGAGGCACGGTGGCCTGGTTTAGGGTCGGCACAGGCAATCACCTACCCGTGATCGCGGGTCCATTAGCACGCAGACACCAATGTGGTGGACGGCAAATGGCGTTTATTGCAGAGTGACACCGCATTATATAGCTTTAGTTTACAACGTCACATCCGTCTGCTTACGTCTCGAGCTAAGATCTGGGGAGGGGCTCTGTCTTTTCGTTACAGCACGACATCTTCCGACCGCAAAGCCCTGGCTGCCTACAGGTCTGGGTTAGGGTTTGGGTTAGGGTTAGGTTTTGAATTAGGGTAGCATCAGTGTTATAGTTGGGGTTTGGATTAGGTTTAGGGTTATGTTTAGGGATAGGGTTAGGGTTAGGGTTAGATTGAGGGTTCGTGTGAGTTTAAGAGTAAGGTTTAGGGTCAGGGTTATGGGTAGTGTTCGGGAAAGGGTTAGGGTTAGAGTTTGTGTTGGGATTAGGGTCAGGTTTAAGATTTAGGTTTAGTGTATCTCTTAGGGTTAGGTTTAGCATTAGAGTTAGGTTTAGGATTAAGGATAGAGTTATGGTTAGGGTAGTGCTAGGGTGGGATTAGGGTTAGGGTTAGTATTAGGGTTAGGGTTAGGTTTAGAGTTAGGGTTAGGGTTAGCGCTAGGGTTAGGGTTAATGTTAGGGTTAGGGTTAGGGCTTTGTTAAGGGTTAGGATTAGGTTTACGTTTAGGGTTATGGTTAGGATTAGGGTAGCGTCAGTGTTAGGGTGAGGGTTAGTGCGGGTTTGGTGTTAGGGTTAGGGTTAGCCTTTGGGTTAGGGTTAGTTTTTTGGATAGGGTTAGGTTTAGAGTCTGGGTTAGGGTTTGGGCTAGGGTTAGGTTTTGGATTAGGGTAGCGTCGGTGTTAGGTTTGGGGTTTGGGTTAGGTTTAGGGTTGGGTTTAGGGTTAGGGTTAGAGTTAGTTTAACGGTTTGGGATAGGGTTAGGTTTAGGTTTAGGGTTACGATTATGGTGAGGGTTATGGTTAGGGTTAGGGTTAGTGTTTGGGCTAGGGTCAGGTTTTAGGGTTGGGTTTAGGGTAACTGTTAGGGTTGGGTTTTGGGTTAGAGGTAGGATTAGGGTTAGGGAGAGGGTTACGGTTTGGTTAGTGTTAGGGTTGCGGTTAGGTTTAGGGTTATTGTAGCGTTTAGGGTTGCAGTTTGGTTTACGGTCAGTGTCAGGTCGGGGTCAGTGTTTGGGTTAGGGTTAGGGTAAGTATTATGTTTAGGGTTAGGTTTAGGGTTAGGTTTAGGTTTAGAGTCAGGGGTAGGTTTAGTGTTAGGTTAAGGGTTAGGGTCAGGTTTAGGGTGTGGGTTGTGTTTAGGGTTAGGATTAGGTTTAGGATTGGGGTAATGTCAGAGTTAAGGTTAGGGTTAGGGTTAGTGTAAGGGTTAGATTTAGAGTTAGGGTTAGGGTTAGGGTCAGGATCAGGGTAGTGTCAGTGTTAGGGTTAGGGTTAGTGTGGGGTTAGGGTCACGGTTAGGGGTAGGTTTAGCTTTAGGTTTAGGGTTAGGGTTATGATTCAGGTTAGGTTTAGGTTTTGGGTTACGGTTAGGGTTAGGGTTAGGATTAGGGCAGCGTCAGTATTAGGGTTAGGGTTAGGGGTAGGGTTAGGGTTAGGGTTACGTTACGTGTTAGGTTTAGGGTTAGGGATAGGGTTGGGGTTAGGGTTAGGGTTAGGGTTACGTTAAGTGTTAGGTTTAGGGTTAGGGATAGGGTTGGGGTTAGGGTTAGGGTTAATGTTAGTTTAAGTCTTGGAGGTTAGGGTTAGGGTTAATGTTAGTTTAAGTCTTAGGGTTAGGGTTAGGTTTCGGGTTCAGGTTGCGTTTATTTTAGGGTTAGTTTTAGGATCAGGTTTAGGGTTAGGGTTAGGATTAGGTTTCGGGTTAGTGCTAGTTTCAGGGTTAGGGTATGGGTTAGGGTTAGGGTTAGGGTGAGGGTTAGGGTTAGGGTTAGGGTTAGGTTAAGTGTTAGGGTTTGGGTTAGGTTAAGGTTTAGGGTTAGGGTTTGGGTTAAGGTTAGGGTTAGGGTTTATGTTAGGGTTATGTTTAGGGTTACTGTCAGGTGTAGGGTGTGGGTTCGGTTTAGGGTTAGGGTTAGGTTTAGGATTGGAGTAATGTAAGTGTTTAGGGTTAGGGTTAGGGTTAGTATTAGGGTTAGGTTTAGGGTTATGGTTAGTGTTCGAGTCAGGGTTTAGGTTTAGGTTCAGGGTAGCTGCTTGGGTTGGAGTTAGGATTAGAGGGAGGTTTAGGGTTAAGAGTAGGGTTAGGACTGGAGTTAGCGTTACGGTTAGGTTTAGGACTAGGTTTAGGGTTAGGGTTAGGTTTAGGGTTAGGGTTAGGTTTAGAGTTAGGGTTAAGGTTAGTGTTTGGCTTAGGGTTTGGGTTGGGGTAGGGTTTAGGGTTAAGGTTTGGGTCAGGATCAGGGTAGCATCAGTATTAGGGTTAGGGCTAGTGTGGGGTTAAGGTTATGGTTAGGAGTAGGGTTAACGTTGGGGTTATTGTTGGGGTTATGGTAAGGGTTAGGTTTAGGTTTTGGGTTAGGGTTAGAGTTAGTTTTAGTATTAGGGTAGCGTCAGTGCTAGGGTGAGTGTTAGGGGTAGGGTTAGGGTTTGGGTTAGGTTAAGTGTTACGTTTAGGGTTAGGGTTAGGGTTGGTGTTAGGGTTAGGGTTAATGTTAGTTTAAATCAGGTTTAGGGTTAGGGTTTGGTTTAGGGTTAAGGGTAGGTTACGCTGAGGGTTAGGGTTAGGATTAGGGTTAGGGTTAGGGTTAGCGTTAGGGTTAGGGTTCGGGTTAAGTTTGGGGTTAGGGTATGGGTTAGTGTTAGTTTAAGGGTTGGGGTTAAGGTTAGGGTATGGGTTAGGTTTGGGGTTAGGGTTAAGGTTAAGTTTAGGGTTAAGTTTTGGGTTAGGGTAAGGTTTAGGGTGTGGGTTCGGTTTCGGTTTAGGTTTAGGTTTAGGATTGGGGTAATGTCAGTGTTCGGGTTAGGGTTTGGGTTAGGGTTAGGGTTAGGGTTAGGTTTAGCACTAGGGTTAGGGTCAGGGGTAGCTTTAGGGTTAGGGGCAGGGTCAGGGTTAGGGTTTTTTAAGGGTTAGGATTAGGTTTAGGTTTAGGTTAAGGGTTAGGATTAGGGTTGCGTCAGTGTTAGGCTGAGGGTTAGTGTGGGTTTAGGGTTATGGTTAGGGTAATGGTTATCCTTAGTGTTAGGGTTAGGTTTATGGGTAGAATTAGGTTTAGGGTCTGGGTTAGGGTTTGGGTTAGGGTTAGGTTTTGAATTAGGGTAGCATCAGTGTTATAGTTGGGGTTTGGATTAGGTTTAGGGTTATGTTTAGGGATAGGGTTAGGGTTAGGGTTAGATTGAGGGTTCGTGTGAGTTTAAGAGTAAGGTTTAGGGTCAGGGTTATGGGTAGTGTTCGGGAAAGGGTTAGGGTTGGAGTTTGTGTTGGGATTAGGGTCAGGTTTAAGATTTAGTTTTAATGTATCTCTTAGGGTTAGGTTTAGCGTTAGAGTTAGGTTTAGGATTAAGGATAGAGTTATGGTTAGGGTAGTGCTAGGGTGGGATTAGGGTTAGGGTTAGTATTAGGGTTAGGGTTAGGTTTAGAGTTAGGGTTAGGGTTAGCGCTAGGGTTAGGGTTAATGTTAGGGTTAGGGTTAGGGCTTTGTTAAGGGTTAGGATTAGGTTTACGTTTAGGGTTATGGTTAGGATTAGGGTAGCGTCAGTGTTAGGGTGAGGGTTAGTGCGGGTTTGGTGTTAGGGTTAGGATTAGCCTTTGGGTTAGGGTTAGTTTTATGGATAGGGTTAGGTTTAGAGTCTGGGTTAGGGTTTGGGCTAGGGTTAGGTTTTGGATTAAGGTAGCGTCGGTGTTAGGTTTGGGGTTTGGGTTAGGTTTAGGTTTGGGTTTAGGGTTAGGGTTAGAGTTAGTTTAACGGTTTGGGATAGGGTTAGTTTTAGGTTTAGGGTTACGATTATGGTGAGGGTTATGGTTAGGGTTAGGGTTAGTGTTTGGGCTAGGGTCAGGTTTTAGGGTTGGGTTTAGGGTAACTGTTAGGGTTGGGTTTTGGGTTAGAGGTAGGATTAGGGTTAGGGAGAGGGTTACGGTTTGGTTAGTGTTAGGGTTGCGGTTAGGTTTAGGGTTATTGTAGCGTTTAGGGTTGCAGTTTGGTTTACGGTCAGTGTCAGGTCGGGGTCAGTGTTTGGGTTAGGGTTAGGGTAAGTATTATGTTTAGGGTTAGGTTTTGAGTTAGGTTTAGGTTTAGAGTCAGGGGTAGGTTTAGTGTTAGGTTAAGGGTTAGGGTCAGGTTTAGGGTGTGGGTTGTGTTTAGGGTTAGGATTAGGTTTAGGATTGGGGTAATGTCAGAGTTAAGGTTAGGGTTAGGGTTAGTGTAAGGGTTAGATTTAGAGTTAGGGTTAGGGTTAGGGTCAGGATCAGGGTAGTGTCAGTGTTAGGGTTAGGGTTAGTGTGGGGTTAGGGTCACGGTTAGGGGTAGGGCTAGCGTTAGGTTTAGGGTTAGGGTTATGGTTCGGGTTAGGTTTAGGTTTTGGGTTACGGTTAGGGTTAGGGTTAGGATTAGGGCAGCGTCAGTATTAGGGTTAGGGTTAGGGGTAGGGTTAGGGTTAGGGTTACGTTACGTGTTAGGTTTAGGGTTAGGGATAGGGTTGGGGTTAGGGTTAGGGTTAGGGTTACGTTAAGTGTTAGGTTTAGGGTTAGGGATAGGGTTGGGGTTAGGGTTAGGGTTAATGTTAGTTTAAGTCTTGGAGGTTAGGGTAAGGGTTAATGTTAGTTTAAGTCTTAGGGTTAGGGTTAGGGTTAGGTTTAGAGTTCAGGTTACGTTTATTTTAGGGTTAGTTTTTGGATTAGGTTTAGGGTTAGGGTTAGGATTAGGTTTCGGGTTAGTGTTAGGTTCAGGGTTAGGGTTAGGGTATGGGTTAGGGTTAGGGTGAGGGTTAGGGTTAGGGTTAGGGTTAGGTTAAGTGTTAGGTTTAGGGTTAGGTTAAGGGTTAGTTTATGGGTTAGGGTTAGGGTTACGTTAAGTGTTAGGTTTAGGGTTAGGGATAGGGTTGGTGTTAGGGTTAGGGTTAGGGTTATGTATAGGGTTAGAGTTAGGGCTAGGGTTAGGGTAGGGTTAGTTTTCGGGTTAGGGTAGCATCAGTTTTAGGGTTAGGTTTAGGATTAGGGTTATGGTTAGGGTTAGGTTTAGGGCCCTGGTTAGGGTTTGTGTTAGGGTTAGGTTTTGGATTAGGGTAGCGTCTGAGTGAGGGTTGGGGTTTGGGTTAGGTTTTGGGTTAGTTTTAGGGGTTGGTTTAGGGTTAGGGTTAATTAAAGTTTTTGGGTTAGGGTTTGTGTAAGGGTTAGAATTAGGGTTATGGTTAGGGTTAGGGTTACGGTTAGGGTTAGGTTTAGTTTTCGGGTTAGTGTTACGGGCAGTGTTAGGGTTAGGGGTAGGTTAAGTGTTAGGTTTAGGGTTAGGGTTAGGGTTGCGGTTAGGGTTAGGGTTAATGTTAGTTAAAGTCTCAGGGTCAGGGTTTGTGCTAGGTTCAGGGTTCGGGTCAGGTTCAGGGTTAGGGCTTGGGTGAGTGTTAGTGTTAGGGTTAGGGTTAGGTTAAGTGTTATGTTTAGGGTTAGGGTTAGGGTTGTGGTTAGGGTTAGGGTTATGGTTAGGGTTAGTGTTAGGGTTAGTGTTAGGTTTAGGGTCAGGCTTTAGGGTTAGATTTAGGGTAACTGTTAGAGTTTGGTTTATGGTAGGAGCTAGGTTTAGGGTTAGGTATAAGGTTACGGTTAGGGTTGTGTCAGGGTTGGGGTTTGGGTAAGGGTTACGGTTAGGTTTAGGGTTATTGTAAGGTTTAGGGTTAAGCTTAGGGTTAGGGTGGGGTTAGGGTTCGGGTTATGGTCAGGGTTGGCATTAGGATTAGGTTTAGGTTTAGTGTTAGGGTCAGGGCCAGGGTCTGGGTCAGGGTTAGGGTAAGGTTTAGCGTTAGGGTTAGGGCCAGGATCAGGGTAGCGTCAGTGTTAGGGTGAGGGTTAGTGTGGGGTAAGGGTTACGGTTAGGGGTGGTGTTAGCGTTGGGGTTAGGTTTAGGGTTAAGTTTAGGTTTAGGTTTATATTTTGGGTTAGCCTTAGGGTTTGTTTAAGGATTTGGGTAGCGTCAGTGTTAGTGTTAGTGTTTGGAGTTGGTTTAGGGTTAGGGTTAGGTTAAGTGTTAGGGTTAGGGTTTGTTTTAGGGTTAGGGTTAGGGTTTGTTTTAGGGTTAGGGTTAGGGTTAGGTTTAGGGTTAGGGTTAGGGTTAGGGTTCGCGATAGGGTTAGTAGTAGCGCTTGGGTTAAGTTTAGTGTTTGGGTTAGGTTTAGGGTTAGGGTTAGTGTTAGGTTTAGGGTTAGGGTTATGGTCAGGGTTAGGTTAAGGGTTAGGGTTAGGGAAGGGTTAGGGTAAGGTTTACGGTTAGGGTAGGTTTAGGGTAGGTTTAGGGTTAGGTTAAGTTTAATGGTCAGGGTTAGATTTTGGGAAAGATTTAGGTTCAGGCTTAGAGATTTGGGTAGGGTTAGGCTTCGGGTTTGGGTTAGCGTTAGGGTTAGGCTTAAGTTCAGTATTAGGGAGGCGTCAGTTTTAGGATTATGATTAGGATTAAGGGTTAGGTTTAGGGTAGGGTTTAGACTTAGGCTTAGGGTTAGGTTTAGGGTTAGGGTTTGGGTTAGGTTTACGTTTACGGTTAGGGAATAGAGTTTGGGTTAGGGTTAGGCTTAGATTTAGGCTGTGGGGTTGGGTTTATCTTAGGTTTAGGGTTAGGATTGGGGTGATGTCAGTGTTAGGGTTAGGGTTAGGTTTAGGTTAAGTGTTAGGTTTAGGGTTAGGGTAAGGGTTGGGGTTAGGGTTAGGTTTAATGTTAGTTTAAGTCTTAGGGTAAGGGTTGGGTTAGGGTTAGGTTTAATGTTAAAGTCTTAGTGTTGGGGTTAGGGTTTTGTTTAGGTTTAGGGTTAGGGTTAGGATTAGGTTTACGGTTAGGGTTAGGCTTATTTTTACGGTTAGGGTTAGTGTTAGGGTTAGGGTTAGGTCTAAGGTT
>CM077879.1:79265103-79270103 GCA_039720435.1 Amazona ochrocephala | reverse complement strand
GTTTGGGGTTACGGTTTGGTTAGGGTTATGTTTAGGGGTAGGTTTAGGTTGAGGGTTCGTGCGGGGTTAGTGTTCGGGCTGCTGTTAGTGTTGGGTTATGGGTTAGGGTTAGGGTGAGGAATTAGGTTAGGTTAATGGTTAGGTTAAGTTTTTGGTTTTGGGTTAGGCTTAGGGTTAGGGGTAGGGTTAGGTGTAGATTTAGGGTTAGGATTGGGGTTAGGGTTAAGTTTAGTGTTCGGGTCAGGGTTTAGGGTTAGGGCTAGGGCAACTCTTAGGTTTAGGATTACTTTTAGAGTATTGTTGGTGTTAGGGTTTGGTTAAAGGTTACATTTAGGGTTAGGGTTATTGTAAGGGGTAAGGTTTGTATTAGGGTTAGTTTTAGGCTTAGGATTAGGGTTAGTGTTAGGGTTATGGTTAGGGTTATGTTTAGGGTTAGGGTTAGGTGTAGGGCTAGGGTTAGTGTTAGGTTTAGGGTTAGGGTTAGTGTTCGGGTCTGGGTTTCGGTTTTGTTTTAGGGTAACTGCTAGGGTGAGATTTAGAGTTAGAGTGAGGTTTATGGTAAGGGTAAGGGTTTGGGTTAGGGTTAGGGTTAAGTTTAGGTTTTAGATTATGGTTAGGGTTATTTTTAGTATTAGGTTAGAGTCAGTGTTAGGGTTAGGGTTAGGGGTAGGGTTAGGGTTAGGGTGAGGTTAAGTGTTAGGTTTAGGTTTAGTGTTAGGTTTGGGGTTACTTTTCGGGTTAATGCTAGTTTAAGTCTTAGGTTTAGGGTTAGGGTTTGGTTTAGGGTTAGGGTTAGGGTTAGGTTAGGGTTAGGGTTAGGGTTAGGGTTAGGTTTAGCGTTAGGGTTAGGGCTAGGGATAGTGTTAGGTTTAGGTTTAGGGTTAGGGTTAGGTTTAGTTTTAGGGCTAGTTTTAGTGTTAGGTTAAGGGTGTGGGTTAGGGTTGGGGTTAGGGTCAGGGTTAGGGTTAGGGTTATGGTTAGGGTTAGGGTTAGTGTTGTGGTTAGTGTTAGGGTAGTGTTACGGTTTGGTTTAGGGTTAGGGTCAGGTTTTTGTTAAGGGTTAGGGTTATTATTGACGTAGCGTCAGTGTTAGGGTGAGGATTATTTCGGGGTTAGGGTTAGGGTTAGGGTTAGGTTACGGTTAAGGGTCAGGTTTAGCTTTATGGTAAGGTTTAGGTTCAGGTTTAGAGACATGGGTAGGGTTAGGTTTAGGGTTTGCGTAAGCATTAGGGTTAGGCTTAAGTTTAGGATCAGGGAGGCGTCAGTCTTAGGGTTAGGGTTAGGGTTAGGGTTGGGATTAGGTTTAGAGTTAGGATTAGGGTAGGGGTTAGTGTTAGATTTAGGCTTAGGGTTAGGGTTAGGTTAAGTTTGAGGTTTAGGGTTAGGGTAAGGTTTTGGGTAGGTTTAGGTTTAATGTTAGTTTAAGCCTTAGTGTTATGGTTAGGGTTTGGTTTAGGGTTAGGGTTAGGTTTAGGGTAGGGTTAGGGATAGGGGGAGGGTTAAGGTTAGGATTAGGGTTAGGGTTAGGGTTGGGTGTAGGGTTAGGTTTAGATTTAGGGTTTGGGTTACTGCAAGGTTAGGGTTAGGGTGAGGGTGAGGGTTAGGGTTAGGGTTAGGGTTCAGGTTAGGGTTACTGCAGGGTTAGGGTTAGGGGTGAGGGTGAGGGCTCGGGTTTGCGTTAGGGTTAGGGTTAGGGTTAATGTTAGGGTTAGGTTAAGGGTTAGGGTCAGGCTTATGCTTAGGCTTAAGGTTCGTGTTAGGGTTAATGTTAGGGTTAGGTTAAGAGTTAGGGTTAGTGTTAGGATTTGTGTTAATTTAAGGGTTAGGTTCTGGGTTATGGTGAGGTTGAGGGTTAGGGTTAGTGTTAGGGTTATGTTTAGGGTTAGTGTTAGGGTTATATTTAGGGTTAGTGTTAGGTTTAGTGTTTGGTGAAGGGTTGCTGTTAGAGTTAGTGTTAGGGTTAGGTTTAGGGTTAGGATTAGGTTTAGGGTTAGGGTTAGTGTTAGGGTTAGGGTTAGGGCTAAGGTTAGGGTTAGGGTTAGGGCTAAGGTTAGGGTTAGGTATAGGGTTAGGGTTAGGTTAAGGGTAGGGTTAGGGATAGGGGGAGGGTTAAGGTTAGGATTAGGGTTAGGGTTAGGTTTAGGGTTAGGGTTAGGGTTACTGCAGGGTTAGTGTTAGAGTTACTGCAGGGTTAGGGTTAGGATGTGGTTTAGGGTTAGGGTTAGGGTTAGGGGTAGGTTGAGGGTTCGTGCGGGGTTAGTGTTTGTTCTAGTGTTAGGGTTAGGTTAAGGGTAAGGGTTAGGGTTAGGGTTAGGATTAGGGTTAGGTTAATGGTTAGGTTTAGTTTTTGGTTTCGGGGTAGGCTTAGGGTTAGGGGTAGGGTTAGGATTAGATTTAGGGTTAGGATTAGGGTTAGGGTGAGGTTTAGTGTTCGGGTCTGGATTTAGGTTTAGGGCTAGCGTAACTGTTAGGGTTAGGGTTACTTTTAGAGTATTGTTGGTGTTAGGGTTTGGTTAAAGGTTACATTTAGGTTTAGGGTTATTGTAAGGGGTAAGGTTAGTGTTAGGGTTAGTTTTAGGGTTAGGATTAGGGTTAGGGTTATGTTTAGGGTTAGGGTTTGGTGTAGGGCTAGGATTAGTGTTAGGGTTAGGGTTAGTGTTCGGGTCTGGGTTTAGGTTTTGTTTTAGGGTAACTGCTAGGGTGAGAGTTAGATTTAGAGTGATGTTTATGGTAAGGGTAAGGGTTTGGGTTAGGGTTAGGGTTAGGGTTAGGGTTAAGTTTAGGTTTTAGGTAATGGTTAGGGTTAGTTTTAAGATTAGGGTAGAGTCCGTGTTAGGGTTAGGGGTAGGGTTAGGGTTAGGGTGAGGTTAAGTGTTAGGTTTAGGGTTAGTGTTAGGTTTGGGGTTAGGTTTAAGGTTAATGCTAGTTTAAGTCTTAGGTTTAGGGTTAGGGCTTGGTTTAGGGTTAAGGTTTGGGTTAGGTTAGGGTTAGGGTTAGGGTTAGGGCTAGGGTTAGGGTAAGGTTTAGGGTTAGGTTTAGGTTTAGGGTTAGGGTTAGGGTTAGGTTTAGGGCTAGTTTTAGTGTTAGGTTAAGGGTTGGGGCTAGGGTTGGAGTTAGGGGTAGGGTTAGGGTTAGGTTTAGAGTTAGGGTTAGTGTTAGGGTTAGGTTTAGAGTTAGGGTTAGTGTTAGGGTTATGGTTAGGGCTACGGTTAGGGTTAAGTTTAGGGTTAGGGATAGGTTTAGGGTAGGGTTAGGGATAGGGGGAGGGTTAAGGTTAGGATTAGGGTTAGGGTTAGAATTAGGGTTAGGGTTAGGGTTAGGGTTAGGTTTGGGGTTACGGTTTGGTTTAGGGTTATGTTTAGGGGTAGGGTTAGGTTGAGGGTTCGTGCGGGGTTAGTGTTCGGGCTGCTGTTAGGGTTAGGTTAAGGGTTAGGGTTAGGGTGAGGAATTGGGTTAGGTTAATGTTTAGGTTAAGTTTTTGGTTTTGGGTTAGGCTTAGGGTTAGGGGTAGGGTTAGGTGTAGATTTAGGGTTAGGATTGGGGTTAGGGTTAAGTTTAGTGTTCGGGTCAGGGTTTAGGGTTAGGGCTAAGGCAACTCTTAGGTTTAGGGTTACTTTTAGAGTATTGTTGGTGTTAGGGTTTGGGTAAAGGTTACATTTAGGGTTAGGGTTATTGTAAGGGGTAAGGTTAGTGCTAGGGTTACTTTTAGGCTTAGGATTAGGGTTAGTGTTAGGGTTATGGTTAGGGTTATGATTAGGGTTAGGGTTCGGTTTAGGGTTAGGGTTAGTGTTCGGGTCTGGGTTTCGGTTTTGTTTTAGGGTAACTGCTAGGGTGAGAGTTAGAGTTAGAGTGAGGTTTATGGTAAGGGTAAGGGTTAGGGTTAGTTTCAGGGTTAAGTTTAGGTTTTAGATTATGGTTAGGGTTAGTTTTAGGATTAGGGTAGAGTCAGTGTTAGGGTTAGGGTTAGGGGTAGGGTTAGGGTTAGGGTGAGGTTAAGTGTTAGGTTTAGGGTTAGTGTTAGGTTTGGGGTTAGGTTTAGCGTTAATGCTAGTTTAAGTCTTAAGTGTAGGTTTAGGTCTTGGTTTAGGGTTAGGGTTAGGGTTAGGTTAGGGTTAGGGTTAGGGTTAGGTTAGGGTTAGGGTTAGGGTTAGGGTTAGGGTTAGGGTTAGGTTTAGAGTTAGGGTTAGGGCTAGGGATGGTGTTAGGGTTAGGTTTAGGGTTAGGGTTAGATTTAGTTTTAGGGCTAGTTTTAGTGTTAGGTTAAGGGTGTGGGTTAGGGTTGGGGTTAGGGATAGTATTAGGGTTAGGGTTGTGGTTAGGGTTAGGGTTAGTGTTACGGTTAGGGTTAGGGCTAAGGTTAGGCTTAGGTTTAGGGTTAGGGTCAGGTTTTTGTTAAGGTTTAGGGTTATTATTGAGGTAGCGTCAGTGTTAGGGTGAGGATTAGTGCGGGTTTAGGGTTCGGGTTAGGGTTAGGGTTAGGTTACGGTTAAGGGTCAGGTTTAGCTTTATGGTAAGGTTTAGGTTCAGGGTTAGAGACATGGGTAGGGTTAGGTTTAGGGATTGCATTAGCGTTAGGGTTAGGTTTAAGTTTAGGATCAGGGAGGCGTCAGTCTTAAGGTTAGGGTTAGGGTTAGGGTTAGGGTTGGGATTAGGTTTAGAGTTAGGATTAGGGTAGTGTTGCGACAAAGGAGTGTGTGTGGGGGGGGGAATTACTGGCAGCTATCAGCCCGGGCAGCGTTCGCTATTTCGAACCTCACTGGGTCCGGTCTCACTGATAGTGCACTCTGTTGCATCAAAGGGAGGGGGGAAGATTGCTGGCAGCTATCAGCCCGGGCAGCGTTCGCTATTTCGAACCTCACTGGATCCGGCCTCACTGATAGTGCACTCTGGGGAGGGGGGAAGATTGCTGGCAGCTATCAGCCCGGGCAGCGTTCGCTACTTCGAACCTCACTGGATCCGGTTTCACTGATAGTGCACCACCCTGCCCAATTCAATCAATA
>CM077879.1:79252603-79260103 GCA_039720435.1 Amazona ochrocephala | reverse complement strand
TCCTGCAGGGTTAGGGTTAGGGTGAGGGTTAGGGTTAGGGTTAGGGTTAGCGTTAGGGTTAGGGTTAGTGTTAGGGTTTGGTTTAGGGTTAGGGTTAGGTGTTAGGTTTAGGGTTAGGGGTTAGGGTCAGGGTTAGGGTTAGGGGTTAGGGTTAGGGTTAGGGTTCGGGTTAGGGTTAGGGTTAGGGTTAGGGTTAGGTTTAGGGTTAGACTAAGGGTTAGAGTAAGGGTTAGGGTGAGGGTTTGGGTTAGGGTTAGGGTTAGCATTAGGGTTAGCGTTAAGTTTAGAGTTAGGGTTAGGTTTTGGTTTAGGGTTAGGGTTAGGGGTGAGGGTTAGGGTTAGGGGTTAGGTTTAGAGTTAGGGTTACTGTTAGGGTTATGGTCAGGGCTATGGTTAGGGTTAAGTTTAGGGTTAGGTTTAGGTTTAGGGTAGGGTTAGGGATAGGGGGAGGGTTAGGGTAAGGTGTAGGGTTAGACTAAGAGTTAGGGTTAGGGTTAGGGTTAGTGTAGGCAGCCAGGGCTTTGCGGTCGGAAGATGTCGTGCTGTAACGAAAAGACAGAGCCCCTCCCCAGATCTTAGCTCGAGACGTAAGCAGACGGATGTGACGTTGTAAACTAAAGCTATATAATGCGGTGTCACTCTGCAATAAACGCCATTTGCCGTCCACCACATTGGTGTCTGCGTGCTAATGGACCCGCGATCACGGGTAGGTGATTGCCTGTGCCGACCCTAAACCAGGCCACCGTGCCTCGGAGAGGCAGCAAGTGGTGCCGAAACCCGGGAATCTCGCCTGGAGTGGCGTGCGGCGACCGGAGCGGCGGGTCCAGCCCGGTGGGGAGGACGCTCCCAGACCTTCAGGGACGATGGAAGCCCTAGTAAAGGTTGTATCAGAATGGGGTATTGATTGTAAACCTAAAGATTTTACTCTCGCCGTTGCGAGACTTTTGCAGATTGGGGTCATTGACCAGGCGGTGGATATTCTCCACCCAGAAGTGTGGGCTAAATGCACCACAGCATTAGCCGAGGAGACGATGTCCTCGGGTAGTGGGAAATATCTTAAGTTGTGGGGGAAAGTTAAACAAGCTCTGCAAAAGGCCATGCAGGAGCGGGATATCTGGAGGGTGGCGAGGGACTGTCTGTCGGTTACCCCCAAATTGGGAGTTGGGGCAGCCACGCAGACTCCGCGCCCACCAGATGATGGCACTTTTACCGAGTCTAAAGACTCGGGGGAGGGCGCTATACCTCCCGATTCCCAGAACCCCGACCCGCTTACGGAGGGACAAAACCGCGCAAAATCCTTTTGGGGCGGGCTTGCTGAAGAGGCCAGGAGTGCCGCGGAGAAATCAGAGCCCAAAGACGCCTGGGCTGGACCACCGCCCTATGCGCCCCAAGATGGCGCCGAGCGGCTGGGGGAAGGGTGGAGCAAACACGCCCCATGCGAGAACAAGGAGGAAGCGCTAGCACTAACAAGCACGGATAAACCGGAAGGGGAGGGAAGCGCGAGTACGGGGCGGACAGCCAATCAGAACGACTGTCCGGAAATATGCCCTTGTAAGGCACATGCCCCCCCCACTAACAGGCGGGGCGAACAGAGGGGGGGGGAAAAGCCCGCCCGCAAAGGAAGCGGGCGGGGCCGGAGCCCGAGTAACAGGCGGAGCGAACAGAGGGGGGGGGAACGGCCCGCCTGCAAGGGAAGCGGGCGGGGCCGGAGTAAAGAGAGAGCACGGCCCCCTTGCGGAGCCTGCAAGGGATGTGGGCAGAGCCAGAGCCCGAGAAGCGGGCGGGGCCGGAGCTCAGCAAAAAAGTTCCGGAGCCCGGAAGCAGCCAGTCAGACAAGTTCCGACTCTGAATCAGACACCAGCTGGGAGGAGTGGGTCACACCCGGCTTAGACTCAGAGGAGAATGATACATATGAAACACGCTTATACAGACTTAATAGCCAAGTCATTCCTACCCATACTAACAAGATACCTAAAAAGAAAAACACCCCTTTTACGGACTGGAAAGAAATAAAGACTGCATGTGCTGAATGGGTCCCACCGACCACGTTAGCATTCCCGGTCCGAGTGACGGAGGGAGGCCAAAATATTTTTTCACCAGTAAATCCTAAAGATATACAAGCAATTGTTAAAGCAATTGCAGACAAGGGGCTTAATTCTGCCATGGTTTCTACTCTTATAGATGGGCTTTTTGCAGGAGATGATTTGCTCCCATTTGACATAAGACATATTTCCAAAATTATTTTTGACGGAGCAGGGATAATTGTTTTCAAACAAGAATGGGAAGATAACTGTGTGAAACAATTGACCAAACCACCTGGAAGGCGCCACCCATTACGTAACTCCAGTTTACCGCGCCTAATGGGTACGGATCCAGCAATGCTTACCCCCCAGGAACAAGCTGAAGGCCTACATCCTGAGGAAGTCAAGGCAACAACTCGTGCAGCTAGGGATGCTATTCACACAACTTCTAGAACTATTGTAAGACCATCACCTTGGTCCACAATAAAACAAACTGAAAGTGAGAGCTTTACGCAATTTGTAGATCGTCTCCAAGCAGCGGTCGATTCCTCGACCCTGCCTCCGGAAGCCAAAGACCCAGTCGTTGCAGACTGTTTGCGTCAACAGTGTAACACGAAAACCAAAGAAATTCTACGATCACTGCCGGCAGGGTCAAGTGTCGCGACTATGATAAAACACGTCGCGAATGAAGAGCAGCTGACCCCATTTCAGGCAGCTGCCACAGTAATGGCTACTGTAATGATATGTTCTAAATGTGGCCTGAAAGGCCACGTGGTAGCTAACTGCCCTCAGTCAGGGGAGCCGCCCCCCCATAAAAAAGGACCATGTTGGAATTGTGGACGGACAGGACATTTTGCCAGGGATTGCCCTCGTAAAGATCTACCCCAGGGAAACGGGAGGGGGAGAGGGCGTTTGGGCCGCACACGGCCCTCTCCCACTCGGTACATGAGGCGGCCCAATTATGCCAACCCCAGATGGAACGAAGCACTCCCAAACCCACTGCTCCCTCGAGAAGCGACCCGCTTTACGGTTCAGCCGACGGGTCAATCGACTCTGCCCCTATCTCAGGAACAGCAAGAACAACCCTGTGGGGGCGAGACCCTAGAGTGGCCTTGGTAATAAAGTGCGATGACCCACCAGTAGTGCGGGGGATCTGTTCTCTCTATAATAGCTCAGATGATACTACTATTAGCATTCCTTTTTTGATAGACACTGGAGCAGATGTTACAGTTATCCCTAAATCAAAATGGCCTCCGCACTGGAAATTAGAAAATGCTCCTATGGTGGGTGGAGTCGGGGGATCAAGCCGAGCCTGGAAGAGTGCTCAATTGATCGCTATCACACTTTATACTGAAAAGGGACCGGAAAAAACCATCATCCTTCGCCCATACGTCATGTCAGGGGTTCCACCCCTGTTGGGAAGGGACGCTTTAGTCCTATTAAAAGCTCGAGTGACAAATTTACCCTAAGGGCCACTGCTGCACACCCACTTCCACCAATTAAACTGACGTGGAAATCGTCCAACCCAGTGTGGGTCGAGCAGTGGCCCCTATCGAAGCCTCGAATGGATGCTCTTCTCGAGCTACTTGATCGTGAACTACAACGAGGCCATATAGAGCCTTCCACTAGTCCGTGGAATACTCCAGTTTTTGTAATACCCAAACGAACTGGCGAGGGGTTTCGTCTCCTCCATGATCTGCGTGAAATAAACAAGACAATTCAACCAATGGGTCCCGTCCAACCACTATTACCAATGAACTCCATGATACCGAAAGGACAACCTTGTGCTGTCCTCGATATTAAGGATTGTTTCTTTTCAATACCCCTGCATGAAGAGGATAAAGAAAGGTTTGCTTTTTCTGTCGTATTCCCAAACAGCCAACGCCCCAACCTACGTTTCCAGTGGAAAGTCTTGCCTCAAGGAATGATCAATTCCCCCACTATCTGCCAAATTACAGTAGATCGAGCACTGGCGCCGGTCCGGCGCAGTAACCGGACTGCGACTATCATTCAGTACATGGATGATATTTTAATCGCTGCACCGTCTGGCAGCCAGGTGGACCAACTAGTATCAACAGTTTCAGAAACTCTGAAAACAAACGGGTTCGAAATTGCAAGCGCAAAAATTAAAAAAGGACCATGTGTAACTTTTTTGGGAGTGGAGATTACAAGTTCTTACATAACCCCTCCCCAAATAAAAATTCGTCGGAATATTAAGACACTCTATGATATGCAACAGTTAGTGGGATCCTCACAATGGCTACGTAATATTATCCTGATCCCACCCGAAATCATGACCCCCCTGTACGATCTTTTGAAAGGAAAGAACCCGTGGGAACAAAAAACTCTGACGACAGAAGCAATGAATTCTCTCGATTTCATTGAACAACAGGTGTTATCTAGCACGCTCGCTAGATGGAATCCAAATATACCACTTGATCTGTATGTGCACTTTACAGCAGGAGGGGGAGTCGGAGCACTAGCCCAGGGCCCCCCTGAAAAAGCCCAACCAATACAATGGGTAGTGTTAGGAAAACCTTCACGTGCATTTTCTCCAGGAATTGAGTGCCTTGGTAACCTTATTATGAAAGGCAGAAAACTCGCCCTAAGATATCTAGGCATTGAACCTGCCAGGCTATACCTACCCTTTCGTAAACGCATCCCAGCACAATCTCTAGTGATCTCAGAGTATCTGGCTATAGCTCTGGTCGGGTTTGGTGGAGAGGTTCGGTACTCCGCAAAACCCCCCTGGATTCCACTGTTAGCAATCATCGACATCGACCTTCCACAGAAAATCATGGACCGCCCCCAACCAGGACCAACGGTCTTTACCGACGCATCTTCAACGACCTCAACCGCGGTAGCAGTATGGAAATCAGAAGAAAAATGGCACTGCATTAAAATGACTGATTGTGCTCTTTCAGCTCAACAGCTTGAGGCGATGGCTGTAGTCCTAGCATGCGGGCTGTTTCCCAATGAACATCTCAACATAGTGACTGATTCAATTTTCGTGGCCAAACTTTGCTTGGCCATGTCGGGGCCTGGCGTGTCGACATCCACAGTAGCCCTAATGCTGGAAGAAGCACTTTTTTCTCGAAAGGGCACTATATCAGTCATCCATGTCAACAGCCACAGCCCAATCAAAGGGTATTTCCAAACCGGTAATGATAAAGCAGATGCCGCTGCAAAAGGGCTGTGGACATTGAGAGATGCCCGTCAGCTACACGAGTCTCTCCACATCGGAGCCAAAGCATTAGCGAAGAGATGCGGGATTTCTGTCACTGACGCGAGACATATAGTAGCTACATGTCCTCACTGCCAAAAAGCACCACTGTGGTCCAGCGGAATAAACCCTAGGGGGCTTAAAGCCTCCGAAGTGTGGCAGACAGATTTTACACTCTGCCAGTTGCTGAAACCTCGAGCATGGCTAGCGGTAACCGTAGACACATATAGTGGGGTAATCGTAGCCACTCAACATCTTAAGACTGACTCCAAAGCAACCATTCAGCATTGGTTGACAGCCATGGCGTGGCTTGGGATTCCTAATCAGATCAAAACGGGCAATGGTCCAAATTTTGTTTCTAAATCAGCTCAAGCATTCGCTCTGAAATGGGGTATTACCCTAACACAAGGCATACCCTATAATAGCACAGGACAAGCTATAGTAGAACGAGCAAATCAAACTCTGAAATCTAAGTTGGAGGTGTTAGCGAAAGCAGAAGGTTTTGCTGATGCTATTCCCTCAGGAGATCAAGCACGCCTATTGGCAACTGCTCTGCTAGCACTAAATCAGTTTCCCAGGGGCGAAGAGGTGAATAGCCCCACCCAAAAACACTGGGCTACTCGAGCACTGGAAGAAGGCCCATTGGTCATAATTAGAAACGAGCTGGGAGAATGGGAACAAGGCTGGAGGCTAGTTCTTACGGGGCGGGGGTATGCTGCTGTTAGAAAAGACGGCAGAATTAAATGGTGCCCGCTTAAGTCTATTAAACCAGATCTTCAGAATAAAGCTAACGAAAATTGTGAGTTTTTGTCCACAGAAATACCTCATCAGACGTCCCAGTAACCTGTACACTTTGATGCCGAGCGCCCCCTCCGCCCCAGAGCCAAGTGTCCTGCCCAAGCCTGAGAGTTCCACACCGGCAGAACTTACAATGATCGTGTTGGCACTGATCTTCGGATCCTGCATAATAAATAAGCTCGTATCATTTGCCAAGAGCCGGTTAGAAAGAGTGAACATTATGATGGTAGAACACCGGCAACTATTTTAAGAATGTATCCATGTAGTATTACCTCCTAGTATAACTGTGAAAGATAAGCATGTTGTAGCTTCTCTATAGTATTCATATACCAAAAAAGCTAATACAAATCTTTTATAGACGCAGACCATTCCTTCCAATGCAGGCTGGCCACCTGCATTGGAACGAGTGTGTATTTCTGCTAGTTTAGAAGCCCAAGCCTCATGCAATGTGAGGGAGGCAGAGCCTCTGCGGGGACGCCCGCTGAGATTGGGCCTGCCACCCTGCACTGTGATGATGCTGCTCGGAGCTGGTTTCTTGATTGTCTCCACAGGGTCATTGCACTGCGTTTTGTATGTGTGACCATGTAATGGGCGTAATGACTGTCTACGTTTTGTGTTTCACATGTTGTAGTTGTGTGGAGTGTGTTTGTGGGATCCCATGAATGTGTGTGTATGTGTGTGTCGGTTGAGGGCAAACAGTGTTCTGTGTATTTTTGTCATTGGGTTAATGTAAAAGTTTTTAATGGGTAGCAGATTAACGTTTTAGGCAAGAAAGGGTTAATGCAGAGGTGCTGCTGCCAACAGGGATTTATGGCGTGGGGGAAGGGATATATTTATATTCTACCTACAGGTCCATGGAGGCTGCCTGCAGAATTTCTCAAGCCTTGCCGGGAGCTGGACAGATAAGCGGAAAAAACCAATGCCTTAGCTACAGGAGCTTGAATGTGTGTGTATATGAAGTAGCTCTTATTAAAGGCTGTGATTTTGTGTATAACACTACCTATACTTACTAGCCAGTTGCTAATAAGAAAACACGTTATGGTTAATGTAAATCTGTATGTGCCTACCATAGTAGTGACTTGTTACTGAATAAAGCAGGTGAACCTCTGCACTGACAACAAGGTGCCACGACTCCTACCACAGTCAAGGGCAAGACTGGGTTGGCCTCTGTGTTTGCCACCAAGAAGAACCTTCAGCTCCGCTGCTGGCTGCAACCCAGCAGGCGTTGAGTGGTGGAGACACATGCCATGCCAGACCTTGATGTGAGGGATGGCCTCTCCTGTTACCAGAGAACTATACAGGAGAGAAAGGCAGGCCAAGCAGCCTGTGGTTAGCATATATTGAAGATATGATCTAGTCCAAATGTAGAGATTCTCTTCAAACAGTAGAAAACTTTTAAATTTATCTAGTTTTGATTTTCTTTCTACAGTACAGCATTTATGACATCTGACACCTGGT
>CM077879.1:79032603-79247603 GCA_039720435.1 Amazona ochrocephala | reverse complement strand
TCCGAAGATCAGTGCCAACACGATCATTGCGATCGGCCCTATTAAAGTAGATAACAGGGTGGGTAACCACGACGGACTGTTAAACCATGATGCAAACCACCCTTGTTGGGCTTCTCTGTCTCTTTTTCTTTTTTCTAGACCCTCCCTAAGTTTGGCCATGGTATCTCTGACAATCCCAGTGTTATCTACGTATACACAACATTCCTCTGCTAATGCAGCACATAGTCCACCTCGTTGTAGAAACAGGAGATCCAATCCTCTACGGTTTTGTAAAACTACTTCTGACAACGATCTCAATGACTTTTCCAAAGCGGTGACTGATTGTTCAATTCGAGCCAAATCTTCATCCATTGCTATTCTGAGGGAATGGAACCTCTGGTTCTGTTCGACTAATGAGGCTATTCCTGTTCCCTCCCCTGCGGCACCTAGAGTTAGTAGGGCAGCTATGGTCAGAGCAGTAAGGGGTTCTCGCTTTTGTATATGATGAGAAATTAAAAGGTTTTGATGATTATACATAAATTCCTCAAGATGGTATATGATTCTTGGAATGATTATTACTTGTACACAAAATTCGGTACTCCCATTGAACAGTTTAAGGGGTAGACATGGGGTAATTCCCATTTTTGAACACATCCATTTGGTATTATTGGCAGGAACTAGCCAATCAGCTTTCAATTCTTTTCCTAGTGTGATCTTGTTTGTACATAAATGCCTTTTCTCGAGGGGTACTTTCCCGATACATCTGCCCTGACCTGATACATATTGCATTGTTATTCCTGGGCTTTCATTGTTCCATACACGTTGTGGAGGATCAAGCGAATTCACTAGCACAGGTTTAGAGGGTATAGCTACCGCTTCATAAAAAGGGGCCTTACATCAGAGCAAAGCCAGCAGTTATTTGTCATATTGAGATTTGTAGAATTCAACATCTGGTATGTTGAGGAGGACCGGCGGCAGATTCAACCCGGGCATCATCAGCCCTTTCCGGCCCATTGCTGAGGTGACTGTCTCGCGAGGGGAGGCCTGCAGAGCCTGATCGGGGGGGGGAGGCTCGGCGACTACGAGCTTCACCTCGGAGCAGCAACTTGCCCCGAGGGAGCTTCAAGTCCTCGACAAGGCCTGCCCGGGAGCCTGCAGCTCCGCGGAGGCGAGCGGCTGACTCAGAGGGGGCGGCGTCAGGAGGACCCGCGGCAGACCTGACTGGTTAAAAAGCTGCCCCAGGGAGCGCGAGCGACCCGGAGCGCGGCGAACAGGGCGGGCAAACAGGGCGGGCTCGAAGCAGTTTGCGCGGCAGTTCGCGCGGGCAGGCGAACGGGGTGGGGAGCGGGATGGTGAACACTCGTCGTACGGGCAAGGCTCGGTCTGGGAGCTCTGCTCTGGCTGCGCCGGTGGTGGCCAGCGTGGGCACCCAAACGGAGCCGACGGAAAGGGAGGCTGTAGTGCAGAGCTCGGGGTATCCTAAGGGAAGGGTGAGCAATGGGCGGGGCTACACTCAGCGTTCCCTGGTGGAGGTCCTCCTGCAGCAGGTGGCTGAACAGCAGGAAGCTGTTACCAGGATGAAAGGTGTCAGGGAAGCTGAGGGGGAGCAGCACTGTTTGCTCCGGGACCAAACGGTTCCGGGGCCTCGAGTGTCTACTGTTGCCTGTGCAGGAAAGGAGGCTACTAACCCAGGAAAGGAGGCTGCTAACCCAGGAAGCTGGGAAAAGGTAACAGAAAAAAACAACAAAAAAAGGAGGAAGAGGGTAATTAAAAGCAAGGGGCTTCCTCCTACATCTGTTGTCCCCACCCAGAACCGCTTTGCTGTCCTGCAGGGGGCTGATGAGCAACAGCGCTCTGCTATCCTGCAGGGGGCTGATGAGCAACAGCGCTCCCACCAGGCGCAACCAGCTAGTGCACTGGTAAAGAAGGTCACTACTGGTGCTGCCAGGAAAAAGCGGCGGGTCGTAGTAGTCGGGGACTCTAATCTGAAAGGCACAGAGGCACCCATCTGCCGGCCTGACCCAGCCTCAAGGGAGGTGTGTTGCCTACCAGGGGCTCAGATCAGGGATGTGGCCGAGAAGCTGCCTGCTCTAGTCGGTCCCACTGACTATTACCCACTCCTGGTAATACATGTGGGTGCTACTGATATAGATAGCAGTAGCCCGGAGACTATAAAGAAGGACTACAGGGCTCTGGGAGAGGTGGTTAGGGGCTCTGGAGCTCAGATTGTCTTTTCGTCAATTCTCCAGGATACAGGGCAGGACCTTGAAAAGGTTAGGAGGATTGCGCAGGTTAATAAATGGTTAGAAGGGTGGTGCTATAGTCAGGGCTTTGGGTACCTCGACCATGGGACTCAATATAGTAGGCCAGGTCTACTGGGGGCTGGTGGAGCTGGTCTGACAAAGAAGGGGAAGAGTGGATTTGGTAGGAGGCTTGCCAGGCTGGTCAAGGATGCTTTAAACTAGATGTGTTGGGGGAGGGGGGCGGCATTCCATCCCAACACACCCAGTCGGTTAGAAGCACCTATAGTAAACATTCGGAGCAATGTAGGGATATTCCAGCTGTTCCAGCCAATGACCCGACTTCAAATGGATCTCGGCTCAAATGCCTCTACACAAATGCCCGTAGTATGGGGAACAAACAAGAGGAATTAGAGATGTGTGCACATCTACGGGGGTATGATATTATAGGCATCACGGAAACATGGTGGGATGGCACCTATGACTGGTGTGTTGGAATGGAAGGTTACCGGCTCTTTAGGAAAGACAGGCCCGGCAGACGGGGAGGGGGAGTTGCTATTTATGTTAGGGATAAGCTAGAGAGTATGGAACTCTGCCTGGGGACAGGTGAGCAGTCGACAGAGAGTTTGTGGGTCAGGGTTAAAGGGAGAACAGTGATGGGTGACATTATTGTGGGGATCTGTTACAGACCACCTGACCAAGGGGACTTGCTGGACAAAGCGCTCCATAGGCAGATAGGAGCAGCCTCACGCTTGCAGGCCCTTGTTCTCATGGGAGACTTCAACCACCCTGATATCTGTTGGAGGGATGGTACGGCCCGGCACAAGCAATCCAGAAGGTTCCTCGATTGCGTGGAAGACAACTTCCTTCTGCAAGTAATAGAGGAGCCGACAAGGAGAGGTGCCATGCTTGACCTCGCCCTCACCAACAGGGAAGGGCTGGTTGGGAATGTAACGCTCCAGGGCAGCCTTGATTGCAGCGATCATGAGATGGTTGAGTTTGAGATCCTCAGGACAGTGAGAAGAGCGTGCAGCAAGCTCACTGCCCTGGACTTCAAGAGAGCAGACTTTGGCCTCTTGAGGAACCTGCTCAGTAAGGTTCCATGGGATACAGCCCTAGAGGGCAGGGGGGCCCAAGACTGTTGGTTGATATTCAAGGATCACCTGCTGCAAGCTCAGGAGCGGTGCATCCCAACTAGAAGGAAGTTCAGCAGGAGGGCCAGGAGACCTCCTTGGGGGGATAAGGAGCTGCTGAGCAAAATTCAAAGGAAAAAAGAGGCTTATAAAAGGTGGAAGCAAGGTCAGGCGGCCTGGGGAGAATACAGGGATGTTGTCCGGGAAGCTAGGGACCAGGTTAGGAAAGCTAAGGCCCACTTAGAATTAAACTTGGCTAGGGATGTTAAGGATAACAGGAAGGGATTTTATAGGTACATTGCCGATAAGAGACAGGTTAGGGACACTGTGGGCCCTCTCCAGAAGCTATCGGGAGAACTGGCTACCCTGGATTTAGAGAAGGCTGAGGTTCTTAATGACTTCTTTGCCTCAGTCTTTACCGGCAAATGCTCTGTCCACACCACCCAAGTCTTGGAAGGCAGACGCGGGGATGGTGAGGGTGGGGACCCTGGGCCCACTGTGGGGGAGGATCTTGTTCGGGACCACCTTAGGAACCTGAATGTATACAAGTCCATGGGACCTGATGAAATCCATCTGTGGGTCCTGAAGGAGCTGGCAAATGAAGTTGCTAAGCCACTGTCCATCAGATTTGAAAAATCATGGCAGTCAGGTGAAGTTCCCGATGACTGGAAAAAGGGAAATATAACCCCCATTTTTAAGAAGGGGAAAATGGATGAGCCGGGGAATTACAGACCAGTCAGTCTCACCTCTGTGCCTGGCAAAATCTTGGAGCGGATTCTCCTGGAAGGCATGCTAAGGCACATGAAAACCAACAAGGTGGTTGGTGACAGCCAGCATGGTTTCACTAAGGGGAAATCCTGCCTAACCAATCTGGTGACCTTCTATGAAGGGGCTACAGAACTGATGGACAGGGGCAGAGCAGTTGATGTCATCTACCTGGACTTGTGTAAAGCCTTTGACACTGTCTCCCATGACATCCTTCTCTCTAAGTTGGAGAGACATCAATTTGATAGGTGGACCACTCGGTGGATAAAGAACTGGCTGGATGGCCGCACGCAAAGAGTAGTGCTCAGTGGCTCAGTGTCCAGCTGGAGACCAGTAACGAGTGGTGTCCCCCAGGGATCGATGTTGGGACCAGTCTTGTTCAACATCTTTGTGGGTGACATGGACAGTGGGATTGAGTGCGCCCTCAGCAAGTTTGCCGATGACACCAAGCTGTGTGGTTCGGTTGATACATTGGAGGGAAGGAATGCCATCCAGAGGGACCTTGACATGCTTGTGAGGTGGGCTGATGACAACCTGATGAAGTTCAACCATGCTAAATGCAAAGTCCTCCACCAGGGCCGGAGCAATGCCAGGCACAGCTACAGGTTGGGCGGGGAGGAGATTGAGAGCAGCCCTGTGGAGAAGGACTTGGGGGTGTGGGTTGATGAAAAAATGAACATGAGCCGGCAGTGTGCGCTTGCAGCCCAGAAGGCCAACCGTATTCTGGGCTGCATCAAAAGGAGTGTGACCAGCAGGTCGAGGGAGGTGATCCTGCCCCTCTACTCTGCTCTCGTGAGACCTCATTTGGAGTATTGCGTGCAGTTCTGGTGTCCTCAACATAAAAAGGACATGGAAGTGTTAGAACAAGTCCAGAGGAGGGCCACGAAAATGATCAGGGGACTGGAGCACCTCTCATACGAAGATAGGCTGAGAAAGTTGGGGCTGTTCAGCCTGGAGAAGAGAAGGCTGCGTGGAGACCTCCTAGCAGCCTTCCAATACCTGAAGGGGGCCTGTAGGGATGCTGGGGAGGGACTCTTCATTAGGGACTGTGGTGAGAGGACAAGGGGTAATGGGTTTAAACTTAAACAGGGGAGGTTTAGATTGGATCTGAGGAAGAAATTCTTTACTGTGAGGGTGGTGGGGCCCTGGAATGGGTTGCCCAGGGAAGTTGTGAATGCTTCATCCCTGGCGGCGTTCAAGGTGGGGTTGGACATAGCCTTGGATGGCATGGTTTAGTGGGAGGTGTCCCTGCCCATGTCAGGGGGGTTGGAACTCGATGATCTTGAGGTCCTTTCCAGCCCTTACTATTCTGTGATTCTGTGATTCTGTGAGTTCAACAACTTCCATAGGGGGGGCATTTCTAATTTTAAAGTTGTCAGAATTTTGGTGTTATTAGGAGCCGCATCCAAGGTAGCCTTTGCGGCGTTAGCGTTTGTGGCGTTATGTGTGGCATTATATATTAAGGGTCTAGATAATTGTGGGTTAAGAACCGGGTTAGGCACAATTGCTAGGGGTGCTTGTTGCGTGGTTTTAATAATTTGTATTACTACTTTAACCCAAGCCCCAACCCTAAACGTAAACCTAAACCTAACCCCAACCCAAACCCTAACCCTAACCCTAACTCTAACCCTAACCCTAACCCCAACTCTAACTCTAACCCTAACCCCAACCCTACCCTAACCCTAACACTTACCCTAACCGTAAACCTAGCACTAAACTTTACCCTATCTCTAATATAAATGCCAGCTTGGAACAGAGTTTAAATTCCAGAATATGATGGCTGGTCTCGATGAAAAACTTTTGGCACAACCACTCTAGTTGCAGTTCTGTGCTCCGCTTGGCATGAATTTTGCAAACCAAGTACCCGCGGAGCTGAAGACTTTATGACGGTCTGAACATTACTCCTAACCCTAACAGTAACCCTAAACCTAACCCTATCCCTAACACTAAACCTAATTCTAACCCTAACACTGACACTAACCCAAATCTAAATGTCATCTTGGAGCTGAGATTAGTATCCTAGCCCTCAAGACTGGTGCAGATTAAAGTGTTGTGGAAGGATTCATGGGAGTGCACTGCCATTCTTTCCTTGTAAAGTCCTTTTCAGTGGCAGCGTTGGAGTTGTAGCTATAATGGTTCTCTGAACACTATGCATAAAGCAACACCACATCTCTAATCCGAACACCACCTGGGAGATGCTGTTGATGTAGCATGGACGAAGTCTGGCCCAGATGATAAAGTTGAAGAAAGAAGCAATATTCTTGCAGTGCCGTGCTGCCCTTGGCATGTATTTTGCAGCAGCAGTGTCTCTGGAGACTTGGACTTTATGACTGCCTGAACCCTAACTCTAACCCTAACCCTAACCCAAACCCTAATCCTAACCGTAAACCTAACCCTAATCCTAACCCTAACCTTAACCCTAACCCTAAACCTAACCCTAACCCTAACCCTAACCCTACCCTAGCCCTAAATCAAACACTAACCGTAAACCTAACCCTAACCTTCTCCCCATCCCTAATATAAATGCCAGCTTGGAACAGAGTTTAAATTCCCAATTATGATGGCTGGCCTCAATGAAAAACTTTTATCACAACCGTAGTAGTTGCAGTTCCCTGCTCCGCTTGCCATGAATTTTGCAACCCAATTATCCTTGGAGCTGGAAGCTTCCTGATGGTCTGATCATTAATCCTAACCCTAACACTAACCCTAAACCCAAACCTATCCCTAACACTAAACCTAATTCTAACCCTAGCACTAACACTAACCCTAATCTAAATGTCATCTTGGAGCTGAGATTAGTATCCTAGGCCTCAAGACTGGTGCAGATTAAAGTGTTGCGGAAGGATTCACGGGAGTGCATTGCCATTCTTTCCTTGTACAGTCCTGTTCAGTGGCAGCGTTGGAGTTGTGGCTATAATGGTTCTCTGAAAACTATGCATAAAGCAACACCCGATCCCTAATCCGAACACCACCTGGGAGATGCTGTTGATATAGCAAGATCAATGTCTGGCTAGGATGATAAAGCTGAAGAAAGAAGCAAAATTCTTGCAGTGCCGTGCTGCCCTTGGCATGTATTTTGCAGCAGCAGTGTCTCTGGAGACTTGGACTTTATGACTGCCTGAACCCTAACTCTAACCCTAAACCTAACCCAAACCCTAATCCTAACCGTAAACCTAACCCTAATCCTAACCCTAACCTTAACCCTAACCCTAACCCTAACCCTACCCCTAACCCTAACCTTACCCTAGCCCTAACTCTAACCCTAACAGTAACCCCAACTCTAACCCTAACCCTAACCCTAACCCTAACCCTAACCCTAACCCTAACCCTAACCCTAACCCTAACCCTAACCCTAACCCTAACCCTAACTCTAACCCTAACCCTAACCCCAACTCTAACCCTAACCCTAACCCTAACCCTAACCCTAACCCTAACCCTAGCCCTAACCTTTACCCAATCCCTAATATAAATGCCAGCTTGGAGCACAGTTTGAATTCCCAATTATGATGGCTGTCCCCGATGAAAAACATTTGGAACACCTCTGCAGTTGCAGTTCCTTGCTCCGCTTGGCATGAATATTGCAACCCGAGTATCCCTGGAGCTGTAGGCTTTATGACTGTCTGAACATTAACCCTAACCCTAAGACTAACTGTAACCCTAACACTAACCCTAAATCTAACACTAACCCTAACACTAACCCTAATTCTAAACTAAACACTAACACTAACCCTAATCTAAATATCATCTTGGAGCTGAGATTAATACCCTAAGCAGGAAGGCTGGTGCGGGTTAAAGTGCTGTGGAAAGATTCACAGGAGGGCACAGGCACCCTTTCCTTGTAAAGTCCTTTTCAGTGGCAGCATTGGAGTTGTAGCTATAATGGTTCTCTGAACACTATGCATAAAGCAACACCATATCTCTAATCTGAACACCACCTGGGAGGACCGGCGGCAGATTCAACCCGGGCATCATCAGCCCTTTCCGGCCCATTGCTGAGGTGACTGTCTCGCGAGGGGAGGCCTGCAGCGCCTGATCGGGGGGGGGGGGGCTCGGCGTCTACGAGCTTCACCTCGGAGCAGCAACTTGCCCCGAGGGAGCTTCAAGTCCTCGACAAGGCCTGCCCAGGAGCCTGCAGCTCCGCGGAGGCGAGCGGCTGACTCAGAGGGTGCGGCGTCAGGAGGACCGGCGGCAGACCTGACTGGTTAAAAACCTGCCCCAGGGAGCGCGAGCAACCCGGAGCGCGGCGAACAGGGCGGGCTCGAAGCAGTTTGCGCGGCAGTTCGCGCGGGCAGGTGAGCGGGGTGGTGAGCAGGATGGTGAACACTCGTCGTATGGGCAAGGCTCGGTCTGGGAGCTCTGCTCTGGCTGCGCCGGTGGTGGCCAGTGTAGGCACCCAAACGGAGCCGGCGGGAAGGGAGGCTGTAGTGCAGAGCTCGGGGTATCCTAAGGGAAGGGTGAGCAATGGGCGGGGCTGCACTCTGTGCTCCCTGGTGGAGATCCTCCTGCAGCAGGTGGCTGAACAGCAGGAAGCTGTTACCAGGATGAAAGGTGTCAGGGAAGCTGAGGGGGAGCAGCACTGCTTGCTCCGGGACCAGACTGTTCCGGGGCCTCGAGTGTCTACTGTTGCCTGTGCAGGAAAGGAGGCTGCTAACCCAGGAAGCTGGGAAAAGGTAACAGAAAAAAACAACAAAAAAAGGAGGAAGAGGGTAATTAAAAGCAAGGGGCTTCCTCCTACATCTGTTGTCCCCACCCAGAACCGCTTTGCTGTCCTGCAGGGGGCTGATGAGCAACAGCGCTCTGCCATCCTGCAGGGGGCTGATGAGCAACAGCGCTCCCACCAGGCGCAACCAGCTAGTGCACTGGTAAAGAAGGTCACTACTGGTGCTGCCAGGAAAAAGCGGCGGGTTGTAGTAGTCGGGGACTCTAATCTGAAAGGCACAGAGGCACCCATCTGCCGGCCTGACCCAGCCTCAAGGGAGGTGTGTTGCCTACCAGGGGCTCGGATCAGGGATGTGGCTGAGAAGCTGCCTGCTCTAGTCGGTCCCACTGACTATTACCCACTCCTGGTAATACATGTGGGTGCTACTGATATAGATAGCAGTAGCCCGGAGACCATAAAGAAGGACTACAGGGCTCTGGGAGAGGTGGTTAGGGGCTCTGGAGCTCAGATTGTCTTTTCGTCAGTTCTCCAGGATACAGGGCAGGACCTTGAAAAGGCTAGGAGGATTGCGCAGGTTAATAAATGGTTAGAAGGGTGGTGCTATAGTCAGGGCTTTGGGTACCTTGAACATGGGACTCAATATAGTAGGCCAGGTCTACTGGGGGCTGGTGGAGCTGGTCTGACAAAGAAGGGGAAGAGTGGATTTGGTAGGAGGCTTGCCAGGCTGGTCAAGGATGCTTTAAACTAGATGTGTTGGGGGAGGGGGGCATCATTCCATCCCAACACACCCAGTCGGTTGGTAGCACCTATAGTAAACATTCGGAGCAATGTAGGGATATTCCAGCTGCTCCAGCCAATGACCCGACTTCAATTGGATCTCGGCTCAAATGCCTCTATACAAATGCCCATAGTATGGGGAACAAACAAGAGGAATTAGAGATGTGTGCACATCTACGGGGGTATGATATCATAGGCATCACGGAAACATGGTGGGATGGCACCTATGACTGGTGTGTTGGAATGGAAGGTTACCGGCTCTTTAGGAAAGACAGGCCCGGCAGACGGGGAGGGGGAGTTGCTATTTATGTTAGGGATAGGCTAGAGAGTATGGAACTCTGCCTGGGGACAGGTGAGCAGTCGACAGAGAGTTTGTGGGTCAGGGTTAAAGGGAGAACAGTGATGGGTGACATTATTGTGGGGATCTGTTACAGACCACCTGACCAAGGGGACTTGCTGGACGAAGCGCTCCATAGGCAGATAGGAGCAGCCTCACGCTTGCAGGCCCTTGTTCTCATGGGAGACTTCAACCACCCTGATATCTGCTGGAGGGATAGTACGGCCCGGCACAAGCAATCCAGAAGGTTCCTCGATTGCGTGGAAGACAACTTCCTTCTGCAAGTAATAGAGGAGCTGACAAGGAGAGGTGCCATGCTTGACCTCGCCCTCACCAACAGGGAAGGGCTGGTTGGGAATGTAACGCTCCAGGGCAGCCTTGATTGCAGCGATCATGAGATGGTTGAGTTTGAGATCCTCAGGACAGTGAGAAGAGCGTGCAGCAAGCTCACTGCCCTGGACTTCAAGAGAGCAGACTTTGGCCTCTTGAGGAACCTGCTCAGTAAGGTTCCATGGGATACAGCCCTAGAGGGCAGGGGGGCCCAAGACTGTTGGTTGATATTCAAGGATCACCTGCTGCAAGCTCAGGAGCGGTGCATCCCAACTAGAAGGAAGTTCAGCAGGAGGGCCAGGAGACCTCCTTGGGGGGATAAGGAGCTGCTGAGCAAAATTCAAAGGAAAAAAGAGGCTTATAAAAGGTGGAAGCAAGGTCAGGCGGCCTGGGAAGAATACAGGGATGTTGTCCGGGAAGCTAGGGACCAGGTTAGGAAAGCTAAGGCCCATTTAGAATTAAACATGGCTAGGGATGTTAAGGATAACAGGAAGGGATTTTATAGGTACATTGCCGATAAGAGACAGGTTAGGGACACTGTGGGCCCTCTCCAGAAGCTATCGGGAGAACTGGCTACCCTGGATTTAGAGAAGGCTGAGGTTCTTAATGACTTCTTTGCCTCAGTCTTTACCGGCAAATGCTCTGTCCACACCACCCAAGTCTTGGAAGGCAGACGCGGGGACGGTGAGGGTGGGGACCCTGGGCCCACTGTGGGGGAGGATCTTGTTCGGGACCACCTTAGGAACCTGAATGTATACAAGTCCATGGGACCTGATGAAATCCATCTGTGGGTCCTGAAGGAGCTGGCAAATGAAGTTGCTAAGCCACTGTCCATCAGATTTGAAAAATCATGGCAGTCAGGTGAAGTTCCCGATGACTGGAAAAAGGGAAATATAACCCCCATTTTTAAGAAGGGGAAAATGGATGAGCCGGGGAATTACAGACCAGTCAGTCTCACCTCTGTGCCTGGCAAAATCTTGGAGCGGATTCTCCTGGAAGGCATGCTAAGGCACATGAAAACCAACAAGGTGGTTGGTGACAGCCAGCATGGCTTCACTAAGGGGAAATCCTGCCTGACCAATCTGGTGACCTTCTATGAAGGGGCTACAGAACTGATGGACAGGGGCAGAGCAGTTGATGTCATCTACCTGGACTTGTGTAAAGCCTTTGACACTGTCTCCCATGACATCCTTCTTTCTAAGTTGGAGAGACATCAGTTTGATAGGTGGACCACTCGGTGGATAAAGAACTGGCTGGATGGCCACACGCAAAGAGTAGTGCTCAATGGCTCAATGTCCAGCTGGAGACCAGTAACGAGTGGTGTCCCCCAGGGATCACTGTTGGGACAGGTCTTGTTCAACATCTTTGTGGGTGACATGGACAGTGGGATTGAGTGCGCCCTCAGCAAGTTTGCCGATGACACCAAGCTGTGTGGTTCGGTTGATACATTGGAGGGAAGGAATGCCATCCAGAGGGACCTTGACACGCTTGTGAGGTGGGCTGATGCCAACCTAATGAAGTTCAACCATGCTAAATGCAAAGTCCTCCACCAGGGCCGGAGCAATGCCAGGCACAGCTACAGGTTGGGCGGGGAGGAGATTGAGAGCAGCCCTGTGGAGAAGGACTTGGGGGTGTGGGTTGATGAAAAAATGAACATGAGCCGGCAGTGTGCGCTTGCAGCCCAGAAGGCCAACCGTATTCTGGGCTGCATCAAAGGGAGCGTGACCAGCAGGTCGAGGGAGGTGCTCCTGCCCCTTTACTCTGCTCTCGTGAGACCTCACTTGGAGTATTGTGTGCAGTTCTGGTGTCCTCAACATAAAAAGGACATGGAACTGTGAGAACAAGTGCAGAGGAGGGCCACGAGGATGATCAGGGGACTGGAGCACCTCCCGTATGAAGATAGGCTGAGAAAATTGGGGCTGTTCAGCCTGGAGAAGAGAAGGCTGCGTGGAGACCTCCTAGCAGCCTTCCAATACCTGAAGGGGGCCTGTAGGGATGCTGGGGAGGGACTCTTCATTAGGGACTGTGGTGAGAGAACAAGGGGTAATGGGTTTAAACTTAAACAGGGGAGGTTTAGATTGGATCTGAGGAAGAAATTCTTTACTGTGAGGGTGGTGGGGCCCTGGAATGGGTTGCCCAGGGAGGTTGTGAATGCTTCATCCCTGGTGGTGTTCAAGGTGGGGTTGGACATAGCCTTGGATGGCATGGTTTAGTGGGAGGTGTCCCTGCCCATGTCAGGGGGGTTGGAATTCGATGATCTTGAGGTGTTTTCCAACCCTTACTATTCTATGATTCTATGATTCTATGATGCTGCTGATGTAGTAAGATCAATATCTGGCCCAGATGATATAATTGAAGAAAGAAGCAATATTCTTGCAGTCCGTGCTGCCCTTGGCATGTAAGTTGCAGCAGCAGTGTCTCTGGAGACTTGGGCTTTATGACTGCCTGAACCCTAAACCTAAGCCTATCCCAAAACCTAACCCTGACCCTAAACCTAACCCTAACCTTAGCCCTAACCCTTACCCTATCCCTAATATAAATGCCAGCTTGGAGCACAGTTTAAATTCCCAATTATGATGGCTGTCCCCGATGAAAAACTTTTGGAACAACCACTGTAGTTGCAGTTCCTTTCTCCGCTTGGCAGGAATATTGCAGCCCAAGTATCCCTGGAGCTGTAGGCTTTATGACTGTCTTAACATTAACCCTAACCCTGTGCACAGAAGAGATCCATCAGCATCTTTCAGTCCTGCCTCTTTTTCTGTGGGAACAGAGGCCAATCGTTCATGCTCTACAAACTGGGCTGCCACCCGAATGGGAGCAAGCGGCAGAGAAGTTGGAATCCAATGGACCTATAGATGATAAAGCAAAGAGAGACAGCTATGCCGATGGCACCGTTACATAGCTTACTGTTGCATAGCAAACTGTGTGCAGAAAAGGCCCAGCAGCAGCTTTCTATCCTGGCTCTTCGGCCGCAGCGGCTGTGGATGGGCAGACTTGATAAGCACAGTGTGCTGCAAGACTGCCAGAAGCGGGCGCCATAGTGTATGCACACAATTGGACTTCTAGCTGGGAAAGTAAGGAGCAAGAGCAATGCCAGTGGCACCGACACAAAGCATTGTCTGTGCAAAAGAGGCCCACCGGCAGCTTTCACTCCTGTCTCTTTTGCTGTTGATGCAGAGACAGGACATTCATGCTCTGCGTACTGTGCTGTAGAACAGCTGTGAGCTGGTATTGTGCAGGTTGCAGTAATAGGAGTTTTTGGTGAGAAAGCGAGGAGTGACAGCAATCCTAGTAGCGCTATGTCAGACATGACCATGGGCACAGGAGGCACAGCAGCAGCTTTCTATCCTGGAGCTTGGGCTGAGGGTGTAGAGGCTGGATGTTAGTGCTCTGCGCACTGAGGTGCAGGACAGTGGGAGCAGGAGCCGTAGAGATTGCACGCAATTGGACTTTTAGGTGGGAAAGAGAGGTGAAAGAGCAATGTCAGTTACACCATTGCAGAGCTCACTCTCTGAAGATTAAGCCCTGCAGCAGGTCTCTGTACTAACTCTTTACCTGCAGGAGCAGAGGTCAGACATTCTGAATTTGCACATTGTGCTGAAGCATGACTGGGAATGAGAGCTGTAGAGGTTGAAGGCAATTAGACTTTTACATGAGAAAGCAAGGATCGAGAGTAATGCTGGTGGAATCATAGCGGAACTCACTTCGTGAAGAAGAGGCCCAGCAGCAAATTTCTCTCCTGGCATTCTAGGAAGTACCGATGGGAAGTACAGGAATGTCACCTATCACAAAGGTTTTCCATACGCCACACACATCAAATGTGCTATATCATACACATGTCACACACACATCTCACATGTGTCACACATAGGCACAGGGCAGACAGGGAGCAGAAAGGGGGCAGAAAAGGGGAGGCAAGGGGCAAGCAAGAGGAAGACAGGGTGCAAGCAGGGTGCTGGCAGGGTGCAGGAAGTGCAAGACACAGATGATCTTGTTTTAATGCCTCTAAGTCTGTCAGATGTCTGTTGTTTCCTGTGAAGACAAAAATGCGCGCACGAATGTAAAAGCACTTTTTGAACAGCTCAATCACTCGAGTACATTCAAGACCTGGCAATGATTTTCCACCATGACAAAATGAGAAATTCCAGTCAGTGTGTTAATGGCAGGAGAACAAATCTTGATCTTCACCTGTACTTGTCTGCAATTGTATCTCCTACTCTGTCTATAATTTCATCACCTACCAGCAGCAGAGATGGGAACTAGGTGGTACTAGACACTGACAAGCTGCATAATTGCTACCCGAGACTACAATCTGTCATCGCTTGTCAAAGTGCTGTCTTTTATGCAGACTTTGCTTCATTATAATGCATTTTAATGCATAATAATACAAAAACACACCTCCATCTCTAATGTTACCCACCTCCAAAGTGAGATCACCCCACTTTGAGCATGCTCTTTGTATTCTTTGTGCTATATTCTTCTAAAAATGAAGTAAGAGAATTTCTCACCTATAATAACAGAGGTATGTATGAGTACGGTCACTCAAGCTCCACCTTGAAGGTGAAAAATAGTATAAAATGGCCCAACAAAGGGGGAATATTGAGGAAGATATCATCATGGATGACTCGAGGAAAATTCCATCAGCTTATTACCCTTGACGCCTGGGAGCAGTCAATGGGCTGGACCTTTCTTCCCAAGCCCCCCAGGGATGCCTTTGGGTAAAACTTGCACTGTATTAAGTGCCTCCCCAGGAAAATCAAGAATCTGTATAGAGTTACTTTTTTAATTTTTACTTTTATATTTTAAAGCTAGGCTGAGTTATTCATAACCTTATTGCATGCTTGTGTAATCTATTATTTGCACACACTTTTGCAGTGGAGTTGTGCTCAATGGCTCAATGTCCAGCTGGAGACCAGTAATGAGTGGTGTCCCTCAGGGATCACTGTTGGGACAGGTCTTGTTCAACACCTTTGTGGGTGACATGGACAGTGGGATTGAGTGCACCCTCAGCAATTTTGCCGATGACACCAAGCTGTGTGGTTCGGTTGATAAGTTGGAGGGAAGGAATGCCATCCAGAGAGACGTTGACATGCTTGTGAGGCGGGCTGATGCCAGTCTGATGAAGTTCAACCATGACAAGTGCAAGATCCTGCACCTGGGTCGGAGCAATCCCAGGCACAGCTACAGGTTGGGCAGAGAAGAGATTCAGAGCAGCCCTGCGGAGAAGGACTTGGGAGTGTTGGTTGATGAAAACATGAACATGAGCCAGCAGTGTGCGCTTGCAGCCAAGAAAGCCAACCATATCCTGGGCTGCATCAAAAGGAGCGTGACCAGCAGGATGAGGGAGGTGATCCTACCCCTCTACTCTGCTCTCATGAGACCTCACTTGGAGTACTGTGTGCAGTTCTGGTGTCCTCAACATAAAAAGGACATGGAACTGTTCGAACAAGTCCAGAGGAGGGCCACGAGGGTGATCAGGGGACTGGAGCACTTCCCATATGAAGATAGGCTGAGAAGGTTGAGGTTGTTCATCCTGGAGAAGAGAAGGCTGCGTGGAGACCTCCTAGCAGCCTTGCAGTATCTGAATGGCAGGCTATAGGGATGCTGGGAAGGGACCCTTCATTAGGGACTGTGGTGAGAGGACAAGGGGTAACGTGTTCAAACTTAAACAGGGGAAGTTTAGATGGGATATGAGGAAGAAATTCTTTACTGTAAGGGTGGTGAGGCACTGGAATGGGTTGCCCAGGGAAGTTGTGAACGCTCCATTGCTGGCAATGTTCAAGGTGGGGTTGGACATAGCCTTGGATGGCATGGTTTAGTGGGAGGTGTCCTTGCCCATGGCAGGGGGGTTGGAACTCGATGATCTTAAGGTCCTTTGCAACCCTAACTATTCTACGATTCTATGATTCTATCGCCATCAATCCATAAGAAACTGCATCTGTTGCTCTAATAAACTGCACTAAGTAGCTAATCGTAATAGTTTTCTCATTGAAAGTGACCAAATCCTTCAGTGTGGATATGTTAGTTCATGAGCATGATTAAACTGAAAGTTCAGGGCGCTATTAGTGCATCCAGAATCATGATTGTTCAATACATCGAATGTGACCAGACTGATAGTGGTAAAATGGGCATCACTCAGAATCTAAGCCTAGCCGCAGTCAGCACATCTAATATCTGGGGAACAGCCGGAATGAAAGGGTGTTTATTTTTTGCCAAATTTCTCGCCTTTCAACATGACAGAAAATTGGCATAGTCAGCAGGATTGCCATAGATAAACCCTTGCAAAAATACAATTATGACCCTTCCCCGGGTGGGAAGGAGCGGGCCCAAAAGTTTTGGACAGAAAAGTACTGTTTGGCACTGGTTGTGGGAACACTGAAAATAAGGGCGTTAACACCGCTGTTAGTGAAACGGAGTCTTACACCAGTGAACATGTGTTTACATGCTGGCCAAATGTGCACTGATGTTGCAACTGGTAATTTTCCACTCCAGCCTGAGGGGATATAGGGATATGTGCAGGGAGGGATGGGCGAGAAGGCCAGATGTGTGCCCTGATTTAGGGGATGCCCTGAAGACGTACAGCCTGCCAACCCTCCAACCGGGAAACCTGTTCCTTCTTCTCCTGCTCAGTGGCATCCAATTCAACCAGGAGTCGGCATGCATGTAACCTGCTTCGCATTAAAAAATATATTTGCTTAGCATTGATAACTCAATAAATAGACTAGAGCATGTAATTATTTATACTGTGTTTGATATTCAGTTTTAACACATGGGAATCCTACGAGCCTGGAACATAATTGGCAACGAGAATGGGATTTTCATAGTACCAACACTGTAGACTGAAAACAGCGCTGTGTCAGGGGAGCGCATAGCTGTACCAAGAGGCGCAATTCTGTGTGTGTGAAAAGAGGGCTTGGTCTGTGTGTGGGTATGGGTATGTGCTGTTGGGCTCAAGTTAAGTTTTTTGTATGCTTTGTAAGAAAGAGCTTCTGGCCTCTGTGGGGTGTGTGGGGTGGACGCAGGAACAGTGGAGCACGTTATGAGCTAAAATAGAGATTTGCACTATTGTAGGACTGGAACTGTGGGGAGCCAAGGGCCCTATGGAGTGCTGAAGTATTGGGGTGAGTCTGTACAGACCCCTCATAGCCTCTTGAAGGAGCGACTGAGCAATGCTGGACACATGGCAGTCTGTTTGCTCTTTGTGTATAAAGGCGTGGTAGAAAAGAACACAGATTTCGAGCAATAAATAGCAGATTTACATTCCAAACTAGAAAGGGTTAAAGAAGAAGCTCTGCTTCAGAAGCAGGCATTTGTAGCCACTACAGAGCATGGTGAGAGACTTGGGAAAAAAGTGCCACTCTAGCAGTCTGTCTGCGTCCCCAACAAGAGCGCAATAAAAAAGATACAAAGGCAGTGAGGCCATGGGTCAGTGCCCTTGTGTCTGATCCCAGTTGGGACACGGAGACATGGAATGGAGATATTTGAGGTACCCGTGAGTCAGAATCAAATACTGAGGACGAGGCAGTTCTGAAAAAGGAAGGAGCTCATGCAGACCCTGTGTTTAAAAGTAAGATGGTTACTGCGGCAAGCAGACAAGTAAAATGGGAGGATTGACATATTATAGTTC
Source organism: Amazona ochrocephala (assembly GCA_039720435.1). Lineage (NCBI taxonomy): Eukaryota > Metazoa > Chordata > Aves > Psittaciformes > Psittacidae > Amazona > Amazona ochrocephala. The sequence goes on along the minus strand of CM077879.1, from coordinate 79,229,755 downwards.
TGAGAAGATTAAGAGTTTTTTGGATAAATACAAGCAGAGGCCAGGGTAGAACCCTGGAACTGGCCAGTTCGTCTCATGAAGGAAGGAGTAGATACTGTACTGTATTGCTCCATAGCTTTAATTTAACCTGTGGATCTGCTAGGGTAGATTCCCCTGCTCCCTGTCACTCTAGTTCCAATCCAGTCACCAGCGCTATCTGGGGAACATTTAACTTGGGGCTTTCCCATTTCAAATATTTAATCCCTTTTACAATATGCACACTGGTTCTGTGTCATGGGGAATGGATATATTTTCCACCCCTCCTCTGTATCTGTTTGTATTTACTCAATAAATTCTTAATCTCGTTGGGATTATGGTCAGTCAATATATCTGGTTTTACTTTTCCATTTGGCACAGTAATCATTTTACACTTAAACACAGGAGCTGAATGAGCTTCCTCTTTTTTTTTTCCTTTCACATCTTCCTCATCATCGGTACTTGATTCTGATTCATTGGGCCCCCAAATATCTCCATCCTATGTCTCCATGTCCCATTTGGGGTCAGACACAGGTGTAGAACTCGTAGCCAACCAGCCTTTATGCCTTTTTTACTACTCCTTTTTTTAGCAACACAAACACTGTATTTTTCTACTAAGGTGATACACGTTTTATTTTACTTTTCTTTCCGCAAGCCTCTCACCCTGCTCTGCAGTGGCTACAAATGCTTGCTTCTGCAACAGTGCTTCTGCTTTAGCCATTTCTTAATTCTGAATGTAAATCTGCTACTTGTTGCTCCAGCGGTGTGTTGCTATGTACCATGCCTTTGTAAGCAAACAGCAAACAGCCTGCCATGCATGCAGCATAACGCAGTCACTCCTTCAAGTCTCTATGGAAGGTTTGTACAAACTCACCCCAATAATTTATCACTCCTGCAGAGTCCTTAGCTCACCATGGTAGAGGTCCTACATTAGTGCAAGTCTCTGTTTTACCTCACAATGTGCTCCACGGTTCCTACTTCCACCCCGGTCAACCTACAGGAGAAGCCACGGCACAAGACTCTTTCTCACGAAACACAGTGACCATATACAACACAAAAACTTCAACATGGTCCCGACAACAAAAATACACATAGAACAGCATCTTTTTGTGGAGATACATATCCTACTGGCAAAGCCCTGCCCTGAACACGCACATACAAGCACACTCTACACAATTACACTGCTTAAAACACACAAAAAAGTCCAACTAGATAAGAAACTAATTCAAAACATAAAACACAGCATTAATCATATTGTATTGTTAACACCAAAATCGTCACTGCAATGAGCTGAAAATATAGGTCAAATGCCAACAAGCCACAGACAAAGTTTTCAGGTTGCTAATACCAAAATCGTTATCGTGATAATCCATGAAACTGAGTCAAACACTGATAAGTTACAGACAGATCCAGACGTATACCAGCTGGGCACTAACAGCTGGATATGTGCTCTGTCTACAAGATTTCCTATATCTCAATTTAGGGTAGGCTTCAGAATTTTAGGCCACAGAAAAATTTTCCATCTAGAAGCTAATCCCAAATGAGCTTGCAGACACAGTCCCGCATAGGATGTCTCTTTCAAGTTACAGAACAACCAGAAAATAATAGCCACAACAGAATACCCTTTTTGAAGACCGACCTTTTCTGCTCCTGCCGTGATCCGAATGAGTAAAGGGGTCCCTCCAGGAATAATTCCCTAGGGATCTAGGGAGCCCTGTCCTCAGCGGGTCCTGAAGCCAAGCAGAGTCACATCTGTGTAGCCATTTTGATTAGCGGAACTTGCTAATAACTTGCCAATACAGTTTACGTTGACAAGCAGGTATTCTTTATTGCAGGGCTGGCAGACGCTGGAGATAGCTCCTCCTAGTGTCTCGTCCGAGCATCAAACAAAACTTGTATATATTGTTGATTATCATAAATATTCATTACAACCTATACAGATTCATTAAGTCTCTAATGAATTACATCATATTTCTAGAAAGTACTTCAACCTTATTCCCTTTTGCACATAATAATGCGGTAGTGCTCTCTGGGACCCCTGGTGGTAGCTTCTTCATCATCTTTCACTTCATCAGTTCATCCTTTGGCTGAGCTGTAGGTTTTGAAAGTCCTGTTGTCATGCCAGCAAATACTAGTTCAGTTATAGCTAGTTATTGTAAAACACTTATCAAAGATACTTCCTCACTGTCATCTATCACAAAGCTCTTACTATTTTTGCAAAGCTACCAAGCTCAACATTACTTAACCCCAAAGCAGAAATGATTTTACTTATTTACAAGAGATTAAACTTCATTAGGTGCTTCTTCGTTTCAGCAGGCTGAAGGCACCCAGCACACTTCCCCAGCTTCTTCTCACCTCAGCATACCCCATTTTGTGCTGGCGTCCCTCCAGCCTTGATATGTTATATTGTTACTTGCCATGTTACTTTTTTCCCATGTTACTGTTTGTTCCTTGAAATGCAAATCCTGGAAATCCCTCATTTAGATCAAGGGAAAAGATGGACAGTTGATGCAAAGTACCAAGTGTTTCAGGTGACAAGGAAGCGTCCATCCTTTTAAGCAGGTGTGAAATGTCCCAGGATCTCAGGCATTGCTCCAATGCCTCACCATACATACCCAGGGTTAACACCAGAAGACATCCGTGACTCTGAAGGCAAACCCTGGGGCTGGCACCAGTCGCACAGCAGCTGCTGAAGAACACAGCCGCTCGGGATCTGCAGCTGGAGCCTGGGCAGAGGGTCCCAGGGCAGCTTCATTGGCAGCAAACCTGTGTTCCTGTAACTGCATCCCACCCAGATTTTGATCACTTGCCTCTGCAAACAAAGCAGCACAAACTTCATGGTCTCTGCTGCCATCTATTGACCTATTACTGGAACATAAGTCCTCTGATGGTCGTTTACTTATTCACCTAATCTTTTCTTTCTTCATCACTTTTCCTTCAGTTATTTTTATATTTTGAGGGACTTGAAGTCTTATTTTGCAGCATGGTGGAATCCATTTTAGTCTAGCAATGTGGTTATAATTTCACGGCATTGCTTACATTAGATCAGATATGTGAACAAGTAGGCTAACTGAGCACTCTGACATTGACATGCTTTTAAAGCTTCACTGGACAAATATTAACCTCCTGCCCAGCGCACAAAATGGGACACCACCTCCGACCGGTCCCACCTCCAGCCAAAGACACGTCTTGTGGTAGGGGGGGTCGGCAGAAGTACACATGAAACCAAACACAACCAGAGCCCCAAAGTCCACAGAAAATACAAATGTGGCAGCTCTGGGACCCGCCCACCCCTGCCAACCCTGTCCCCACCACCGGCCAGAGCCTGTTCCAGAGGGTGTGGGGACTCTGACTTCAGGGCCCCTGGGACTTGTTGCGCTTTTAGTCACAGGTGACTTTTCCACTGAGGTCTGCAGATGGATGGTGCATCTCCTTTGAACCAGCTCTCTCCTGCTTTCCTTGAGCAACTGGGCTGCACTAGGTCCAGAGAAGCTTTCTGTTCAGTGCCAAAAAGCACAAGTTGCTCAATGTATAATCTAATAAACTTGAAACATCCTCAGCTCCATGACAAGAGTCCAAGCAGCATCTAATGTCCCCTAGCATAAGGGACTTGATATTACAGTTTTTAAGAAAGAATTATGAAAGGAGAGACAGAAAAACATTTCAGATGTTGCATAAAGTGTTAATCAGACTTCTGAATGAAGGGGCAAGTTTCAAACTCTGCAGTTCAAGACAGAAACCAGAGTTGAGAAGAACTGAATGACCAAAGAGCACATGGAGAAGGAAACCTGAGAGCAACAAGAAGGCCACATGCCCAGATAGTCTGCTGGAAAAATATACTTAGATATTGCCATTTGATCAGGAGAGGTACAAATGCTTGAATGATGAGGATGATGAAATTATAGAGGGCTTAGGGATAATATTAGTACTGGGAAGATCAAACTCCTTCTGCAATTAATACACTACCTAGAATTTCTCATTCTGTCATGGTGGGAAAACATTGCTAGGTCTTGAATACACTCAACTGATTGAGCTGATAGAAATGTGCCTGTGCATTTGTGTGCATTTGTGTGCATAATGAAAAAAAGAGCTTAATATTTTTCCATTGAAACTGCTAATTCGTGAGAATATCAGACTGCTAAGTTCTCTTGGTTGGTCACATATGCAGTCTACTGTGAGTATAACCCACATTGCTAGGACAGGATGGATATAACAGTATTGTAAAATAAACACTTTGGCGGTATGAAACAAGTTCAAGAAGTGTTGAAGGCCGTCCAAAGAGTTTATATAATCGGAAAGGAATTGATCATGCCTAAGGTAAGAGGTAACTAAAGGACAAGAGATGAAGAAAGACCACCTGCAGAAGTAAACGACCAACAGAGGTGCGGAAGTAACGACCAACAGTGGTACAGAAGTTCCAGTCCCGGGTCAATAGATGGCAGCAGAGACGGGGAAATAACTTACATCATGCCTTCAATCAGTTTTCGTAACGTGGGTAGGGGAACTACTTCTCTGAAAGTTTCTGCGTTAACTAAGAAAATACGAAGTATGTTCTGATAGGCTATTACTTGGGATCACCTGCTAGGAGAAGTACAGGTGCAATACCAAGAGCTGCAATAAAAGAATAGCTGCTGAACAGTCTCATTAGTGGCTAAATTCGATTCTTTCCTTCACTGTCCCCTGAGGCAGCCAAGGAGAAAGCCCTGCTCAGAACGCTGCGGCACCTCCTAATAATGAAGCCCCATAGCCGCCAATCCGGGAGTTGCTGGACGGCACCGGTGCTTCTGGGAGAAGCTAAGCTGGAGTCAAGAGACTGGACAGACTCTGAGCAAGAACATGGAAGCCTCAAGGCCAAAAAAGAGCTTCTCCTGGGGACTGGTGACATGGGCACAAACATATTCTGTACTTGCTCTGCTGACTTCCCCAAAGGGGGCATTAGGCAAGGCAGAAGCCTCCAGCTTAGCAATTCCTGGCACTTCTGTGGGGAGAGTCCCGTAGTGCACCTGGTCCCAGTGAGCTCAGCCCAGGGGGAAAGCGCCAAAGTGCTTGAGCTCAGGCAGCTAGGGCGGGGCAGCAAAGAACGCTGTCACACAGCCTCTTCCCTCGGCTTCTCTTGCAGATGGGACAGCCTGGGCAACGGAGTGGTATTGCCCTGCAGCAGCTCCGCACAGGAGCAAGCACTCCTGTCTCCGTTGGAGGCAGGGGAACCCTGGCCACCTCCTCGCTCAGAGAGAGCAATCATCAGCTGCTGCAGGCTGCCACCTGTAACACCAGCAGCCTCTGCGGCTTCTGGCAGTTTCAGTGACCTAGCCGTCGGCAGCAAAAGCAGCGGCAAACGGCAGCTTCTGACAGCTGCTGCCCAGCTGCGCCTCAACCCTACTCATGGCATCAGGGTGGAGTGGACAGAAACGATCCCCACTCAACTCGCAGCCTCTTGCCACAACAATGAAGAGCTCAGGCAGCATGAGCGTGTGGCGTCGCCTCTTGTTCATGGTACTGAGAAAGGGGCAGTAACTTTGCTTCACTCTGTGGCAGACATGATCAAAGGAGCCCTAAAAGTCCCCAAAATTCATTTTTTCCTGGGAAATGTGCTCCAGGCTCCCCTCCCAGCGATGCTGCTCACTAACCTTCCTATGGTACAAGAAAGGCATTGTATGGAAGAGCACGGCTTAGGAGAGCAGATATCCTTGGTGGAAGCTAGCGGCTTTCGAGTCGCTCCATCATTCACCTCCCCCAGGTCACAGCAGCTCCTGCTCAGCGGGCACAGTTACTGGCTCGAGTGCTGTCCTTCAGGGAAGAGCATGAAAGCTCGGGAAAGAGGAGGCTCAAAGGCAGAGGAGGTGGCAACCGAGGAACCAGCCCTCACTTTTGTAACCCCTGCTGAAATCGGCAGCAGCTAATTCTCTGCCTGCCCAAGGGCGCAAGGCTGACAATCCAGGACATGGGCCTTCCAGAAGGGCAACCAGCCTTTAGTTGCTGCAGTCTTCAGCAGCTGCCTTTAGGGAGGGAGATTATCTAAAACAGTTGAAAACACAGCACTGCACCAGCTACTATAAAGGAGAAAAATGACTGCTGCTGCTGAACCCATGACAGTAGCCACCCCTTCTTCCATACCATTCACGTCATGCTCAAGTTCCCGTATTTTCAATATACATCATCACATATATATATATATATCTCCACACACACACAGAGAGAGGGAGTGAGATCATCCCTCAGTGCATGGACCAATCCCTACAAAGCTGCTGATTCCATTCGGTCTGTGACGTCAAGCTCCATCCCTTGTAACAGTCCTTCAGAGCAGGGCAGGCTGTGTGCAGTGGTGGATCGTTGCCTGCTAAGGCTGATCGTTCCTTTACTGCAGAACACTTCTGGTTTCATTCTTTGCTGGGATGACGGTCAGAGGGCCAGTCGCAGATGACTCAAAGACATCTAGTTGATGGGCTCCGAAAGTATTACCTAGCAGGCAACAGCATACAATTGAGTTCATTGGCCGTTTTCCCCTAAAATCAAACCCCCTTGAGGTACACATCGGAATTCCCCATTTTCCCGCTTTACCCACCAGGTATATCCGGGTCCCTAAGCAAAAGCAATCCCACAAGTGGGTTTGCTTTACCTGAAGCAGGAATAACCCTCTACAAACTCTGCTGCTTCCTAAAAGGAGAACATCAGAAGTTGGAGTAAAATAGACGCTCAGATGAGAAATCAAAGAGAGACAGCAATGCAAATGGCAGAGTTACATATCTTACTGTGCGCAAAAGAGAACCAGCAGCATCTTTCAGTCCTGCCTCTTTTTCTGTGGAACAGAGGCCAATCGTTCATGCTCTACAAACTTGGCTGGCAGCCGAATGAGAGCACCTCAGGTGTTGGACTCTAATGGACGTTCAGATGAGAAAGCAAAGAGAGACAGCAATGTGGATGGCACTGTTGCAAAGGTTACTGTGCGCAAAAGAGATCCATCAGCATCTTTCAGTCCTGCCTCTTTTTCTGTGGGAGCAGAGGCAATTCGTTCGTGCTCTACAAACTGGGCATCCAGCCAAATGCGAGCGAGCGGCAGAGAAGTTGGAGTCCAATGGACTCTCAGATGAGAAAGCAAAGAGAGACAGCAATGCGGATGGCACCGTTGCAAAGGTTATTGTGCACAGAAGAGATCCATCAGTACCTTTTAGTCCTGCCTCTTTCTCTGTGTGAACGGAGGCCAATCGTTCGTCCTCTACAAACTTTGCTGCCAGCCGATTGGGAGCATCTCAGAAGTTGGACTCCAATGGACACTCAGATGAGAAAGCAAAGAGAGACAGCAATGCAGACGGCACCGTTGCAAGGGTTACTGTGCATAGAAGAGATCCATCAGCATCTTTCAGTCCTGCCTCTTTTTCTGAGGGAACAGAGGCCGATCATTTGTTCGCTACAAATTGTGTTGCTTCCTAAAGGGAGCACCTCAGAAGATGGAGTCCAACGGACGCCCAGATGAGAAAGCAAATAGAGACAGCAATGTGGATGGCGCCGTTGCATATCTTACTGTGCGCAGAAGAGATCCATCAGCATCTTTCAGTCCTGCCTCTTTTTCTGTGGGAACAGAAGTCAGTCGTTCATGCTCAGCAAACTGGGCTGCCATCCGAATGGGAGCACCTCAGAAAATGGAGTCCAACGGATGCCCAGATGAGAAAGCAAATAGAGACAGCAATGTGGATGGCACCATTGCGTATCTTACTGTGCGCAGAAGAGATCCATCAGCATCTTTCAGTCCTGCCTCTTTTTCTGTGGGAACAGAGGCCAGTCGTTCATGCTCAGCAAACTGGGCTGCCATCCGAATGGGAGCACCTCAGAAGATGGAGTCCAACGGACACCCAGATGAGAAAGCAAAGAGAGGGAGCAATGCAGATGGCACCGTTGCAAAGGTTACTGTGCACAGAAGAGATCCATCATCATCTTTCAGTCCTGCCTCTTTTTCTGTGGGAACAGAGGCCAATCGTTCGTTCGCTACAAATTTTGCTGCTTCCTAAAGGGAGCACCTCAGAAGATGGAGTCCAACGGACGCCCAGATGAGAAAGCAAATGGAGACAGCAATGTGGATGGCACCGTTGCATATCTTACTGTGCGCAGAAGAGATCCATCAGCATCTTTCAGTCCTGCCTCTTTTTCTGTGGGAACAGAAGCCAGTCGTTCATGCTCAGCAAACTGGGCTGCCATCCGGATGGGAGCGCCTCAGCAGTTGGATTCCAATGGATGCTCAGTTGAGAAAGCAAAGAGAGGGAGCAATGCAGATGGCACGGTTCCAAAGGTTGCTGTGCACAGAAGAGATCCAGCGGGATCTTTCAGTCCTGCCTCTTTTTCTGTGGCAACAGAGGCCAATCGTTCTTGCTCTACAAACTGGGCTGCAGCCGAATGGGAGCGAGCAGCAGAGAAGTTGGACTCCAATGGACGTTCAGATGAGAAAGCAAAGAGAGACAGCAATGCAGATGGCACTGTTATATTATCCAGTTCTGATTCATACATGGGCATAAATGTCCCCCCAATGATTGGTCATTTTTCTGCGCAAACTCATGTAGGCCCAGATACGATAAATGGGTTTGGAAACATTCAGTGTTTTGTTAATTATATTGTGAGTTATGTCATAGAAAAGCTTTTTTGGAACGTTGATGCACTTGCTCGTGTTTTGGTAATTACAGATCACAAATATTTGGGAATGCAAAGATATTAAGCAGCTGAGGAAGATTTGTATAATCAAGTTATAGAATTTAACAAAGGATGTAATGTGACTGCAAGACTAAAGCAAAGTGTGCAAAACGATTCCTGTGGAAGTTTGTTATGCTGTTTTTAATGGTAATACGTATGTGACTATGTTAACTCAAGTAGAAGTAGATTCTTCAAAAAAGATAGTTTTGCAGAATTGTAAGGCTTTAGATCTATTAAAAGCTCAAGTAGATGGAGTATGTGCTTTAATTAATGAATCTTATTGTAGTTATTTTGATCAGTCTGGAAAGATCTTGAAAGATGTTACAGAAATTTGGAAGCATGCGAAAGTGCTTCACGATGTCTATCAGAACGATAAAATTTCTTGGTTAGATGCCCTTCTTATATCTTGGGTCTTTAATGGTTGGCTCACATCCCTGATTAAAGGCATTGGAATGATTTTGGTAGTAATCTTGACCATAGTTATGAATGCATCTTGTCCTTGTATTTTGCAATGTGTTCACGGTATGATTGAAAACCTGGTAAAACAGCTTTGGCTTATTCAAGAAAAGAAAAGGGGGAGATGTGGATGATTTCTTGCTACAGAATGGACATATGCCTGCTCTGAATGAAAGCAACTATGTGCAGCTGGCCATGTAGCAGGGGGAACTCCTGGTTACCTCTGTGTAGCCGACAGTGGAAAAGAAGCAACTCCCGGACAGTTAATGAAACAAGAATGCAGACCTGGAAGATAAGAAGGAGCTAAGATAAGGAGGTTGCTAAATTGGACTGTAAATCTTGCTTGCTTACAAAAACCACACTTTAAGTTCTCACGAGTGCAAAAGTTACAAGTCCTCTCAGAATGGGATTGGTTCAAAAGTTGTTACAGGGTTGGGGTATTAGTGGCTGGCTAAGAGTACTAATCAAAAAAGGTTTAACAGTTTTAATGGTATTGATTATTATTGTTTAAATCTTTTGTTGTTTGTGGAAGTGCATTATCGGTATGCTATCTCGTGCTGTGAATCGGGTCTGGATTGCTCAAAAACAAAAAGAGGGATTTGTGGAGAGCTATTTGGCTGTGAACAGGCATGTGAGCAATCCAGACAACTGCTTGAGAATTGTAAGGTAGTGACCCGCAGGCCTCGCCTGAGGGTTACTACAGTTCGTGTACATGCAGAAGCCTTGAGGAAGTTGGCACGGAAAGCTACTGAGAGAGATGTGCAGGAGGAACTGATAACTGTAAACTTGAAACATGTGCCGTAATAGTTAACCAATCATTAAGCTGTTACTAACACATAGCTGAGAGATATTAACCAATCATATATTAAGCAGGACACCAAGTAGAATGTAGGTGGACAGCACTATGCACGTGGACAGAGGGTCTGAGCGAATCCTATTCTGTATTTAGTCAGGTGAACAATGCATGTATCCAATTAGAGTTGTGTGTGTTAATGATAGACAAGTAGAATGCCTATATATACTGAGCTATCGGTGCAATAAACTTGGCACAGCCTGATCATATTGGTCCTGTGTGCTGTGTCCAGGACTTCTGCGTCAACACAGAGCCATCAAAAAAAAACATCATTTTGGCCAGGCTTTGTGGTCCTGTCGTGGTTTAAGCTTCTATAAACACATACAGCCGCTCTCTCACTCACTTCCCCCTCTTTCTTCCCTCCGCTCCTGGACGAATGGGAAGGAGAATTGAAAGAATGCAACTCCCACAGGTTGAGATAAGAACAGTTTAGTAACTAAGGTATAACACAAATCACTACTGCTACGACCAATAATAATAATGACAAGAGAAAATACAAGGGAAAAGAATACAATTTCTCACCATCCAATATCAAGCCCGAGCAAGCAGTACACCCCCACCAGTGCCCCCCACCGTGCACCCTCACCACCCTTCCGGGTCTCTGCCCTCCGTTTCTACATCCTGGACATGACGTGCTGTGGTATGGAATAATTTCTTTGGTTAGTCTGGGTCAGGTGTCCTGTTTCTCCTTCCTCCCGGCTTCCCCTCCTCCCTGGCAGAGCATGAGACTCACAAAGTCCTTGGCCAGCCTAAACATCACCAAGCAGTAACTGAAAACACTGGTGTTATCAGCACTGTTCCCAGGCCCAAAATCAAAAACACAGCGCTGCACCAGCTACCAAGAAGGAGAAAAATGACTGCTGCTGCTGAACCCAGGACAGGTCCCCTGCTCACCTTCAGCATCTTGATCTTCACGGTGATCTTCCTCACCACCGCGTCATCCTCGCTCTCCAGGAACTTCTTGATGGCAACGATCTGCCCAGTCTCTTTGTTTCTGCGCTTGGCCAACCACCCTGTAGCTGCCTTCCCCCACAAGGCCCAGCACTTGGTACTTCTCCACAGATGCGGATTTTCTCCCCCTGGGATACCAGAACCTCTGCTGCTGGAACAGACAGTGGCCTGCCTGCCTGTTGCAACAGCCGCGCTGTGCCGTACCACACACCTGAGCAGGCTGCTGCAAGGGATGGCAGGGTCCTGTGTTAGAGCTGCTCCTGTTTTGGGTTGATTCATTTATTATTTGCTGAAGGGCTCACCTCCTCTGTGTGTGTGTGTCCATGCAGCCCCCGGTGGGGTGACATCAAACTTCCTCCTGCTGGCAGATGCCACCTGGTGTTGCGTTAAAGGGGAGAAAATAAACCCCTTTCTTTATTAGAGGGGCAGGGAATGGCTCCAATATGCAACTACCAGTCCAGTTGTGTTCGCTATTTCGAACCTGACTGATCCGGATTCACCGATAGTGCACTGCACTGCCAGTCCCATCGTGCTCATTGTTATAAACACCCAGAGCCGAATTAGCAGCAAGAGTGATTTATTGCTAGAAATAATGAGAGGTAGTAAGCAAAGCAGCGCTGGGTGCGCGGGGAGTCTCCGCTCCACCAACACGCACACCTCAGGCACATACTAATCCCCTTTTAAACAATCAAAGTATACATATTCATTGTGGTTTCACACTATGTAAATTGTCTCTCATGTTAATTAGTTTCGCAATGTTATCCGCATGCGCACTGCCTTCTGGTGGTCTTGGGCAGGGGTCTCTGGATGACGTCTCAGTCACCTTTGTACAGACTTTTCTTTTGAACTTTTACCTTGCTGACTTGGTGCATGCGCAGTCCATTTCTTCTCGTCTTCTATCTTTCTTAGACAGGTTAATATCAATCTTCTTGAATGTTCATTATTCTTTAGACAATGTAAAAGATATTGTGGTCTGACATTTACAAACTATTTCTTGTTTTAAGACTGACCAAGCATATATGTGGTTTGACATTTACAAACTATTTCTTGTTTTAAGACTGACCAAGCATATATATGGTTTGACATTTACAAACTATTTCTTGTTTTAAGACTGACCAAGCATATATGATCTAACATTTATAAACTACCTTTTATTTTAGGATTAACCAAGCATTGCATTTCATATTATTAATTCATTAAACACAGACTATCATTATTAACTCAATAAACACAGGCGATTATTTTTATCAGCAAATTGATAGTTACATTTATTACAATTCCCCCCTTTTTCTTTTTATTCTTCAATTTGCTGATTCAATTTTTTTAACAGCTTCCCTTGCAGCAGATAATATAGCCATATTTTCTAATTCAGTGTCTAATTGTTCTTCATCTTGTTCTGTTAAACTTACATATTGCTGTCTTAAAAGCATGAGTTGCACTGTTTCAATTCTATCTTTTACAAGATTAATAATAATGGCCCAAAAGTAAGAATCAATAATAATATGATTAGTGGCCCTACTATTGTAGATACCAGTGTGGTTATCCAAGGTGATTGATTAAACCATGTTTCAAACCAGCTTTGTTGAGTTTCTCTCTCTCTCTTTCTTTGCAGTATCCCTTCTCGTAACTTAGTCATAGAATCTCAGACCACACCTGTATGATCTGCATAAAAACAATATTCTTCTCCTAAGGCTACGCATAGTCCTCCTTGTTGTAAGAAAACTAAATCAAGTCCTCTTCTATTTTGCAATACGACTTTAGAGAGGGAGGTCAATGATTTTTCCAAATACGATATTAATTTTTCAATTCGTTCTAAATCTTCATCAACTGCTGCTCTTAATGAGGTGAAACCTTTATTTTGTTGTAGTAGAGAGGTAATTCCCGTGGCTGTTCCAGTAGCTCCAAGTCCAATCAGAACTGCTAAGGTTATAGCACTGGTTGGCTCTCGTTTACTTATTTTATGTTGTTGATTCCAATGTTCAAAGATTATTTCCTTTGGATGATATAAAATTCTTGGTATCACAATTATTTGTATGCAAAATTCCTTACTTTCATCGAATAATTTTAAGGATAAACAGGGTGTCAACCCATTTTTCGAACACATCCACCAACCTCCTTCTCCAGGTATTGCCCACTTATTATTTTCTTTGTTTAGACTTAACACTTGAATTCCACACAATAATTTTTTATCATTCGGAATTTTTCCAATACATATTCCTTGACCTCTTATATGCTGCATAGTGAGTCCAACTCTTCTTTTCTCCCATTTACATTGAGATGGACTGTTTTCTTTACTAAGGTTGAAAGTCATATTAAACCCAATTCCTTCATATAGAGGAGGTCGAACATCATAACATAACCAACAACCTAAGGTCATATCTGGATGGGTATTGTTGAGTGCTTGGTAGGCTTCTTGTATTAGTTTCCATAATGGATTAGTATCAATCATATTTGTTTCTGTCTTTATGGTTTTATTCTGTCCTATCTCTAGTGTTATATTCTCCTTCTTTCCTGGTTCTTTGCCTGTTAGAATTTTGTTTGGACCTATCACTAGGGTTGTCTGTTTAATTTCTTCTTTTTTGACGACTACTAAGTTTCCTCTGTCTTTTCCTGGTTCCCAATATCTTACTCCCCAGATTTTACCTGTTATCCATCCTGAATTTTCTGGTTGTAAAGTTTGGAGAATTATATGTTTACAATTGTTAAGTTGACGTGGGTTTATATGTGTTCCCCATAAGCTCACGCCATGAACTGTGCTACCTGGAGGAGGTGTACATCCAGGGGGTCCCCACATTGTTGTTAGGAACTTATCTCTATGTGAAGGGGCCCAATGAGAAGCAAATGTAACACAGTCCCAATATGCACAATAATATTCGTTAGGATAATTACAGTATCCTCTTCCTGGATTGGAGGCTGGACAAAAATAATAAGCTCCTTGATTATAACATGGTTGCCTAGGTATCAACTGACAACGTGAAATTTTAAAACTTGGTGATCCAGCTGTAATATTTTGGCTAATCATTGTCTGGTCTTCCCATCTTATAACAGTCCAATTAAAAGGTTGATGATTTTGAATCCCGGTTATTCCTTTAAGGCAAATTAGGATCAAGAGAATTGGAACTTTACTCATTTTATAGATGTTGTGGATTTTCTTCTTTGGTTAATTACTTGGTACCAGAAATTACAGCTCCACAATAGTACCTCTCTGTCTTCCTTTGTCTACTCCTTTGCAGGGAGCAACAAGGTATTGTCTCTTCTCGACAGCAGTGGTATTCTTCAGGAGCTTCCGGCGTTTTAACTTCTTCCTAAGACAACATCTATCATGAGCTTTTTATGCCAAATCTTGATCCACTTATCAATTTTCGAGTATAGGGACTCTATAGAGATGGGAAGCCTCTACAGAGGAGGTTTTATCATAGACAACCAATCCTTTGCAAGATAGAGTCTTAGATTCTAATGTGCCAATTAACGCTTAAAATCAGGAATATTTCCACCTATTTTGTTGTTGGGCCTTTTCCCAAGCAACTTTTATAGAACGCTTTCTCAAAACCTTATACCAATCTGTTTCATAAATTTCCCAGGTTTCAGGTACCAACAATTCCCATCCACAAAACAACTTACAGATCTCTACCTTAGCTTGTTGTTCTCTAGTAGGTATTGGATTTTTTCGACATTGCATACAATAAGGCTGTCTATTAAATGAAACACAAGACCATTTTCTATTACAATTCAAACATTTGCAAACCACCCAACATAGATGTCCTGACGTAGGATGTTTTATACAAGGTATCTCATTGATATCTTCTATTTTTGGTAATTCAGGTATCTCTATTTCTACATCACAATACAAGGGAAAAACTTGAGGAGTCCCAGTTAGTTTGTATAATCCAGCTCCCCCAGTTTGATCAGGTATTCTTCCTTCACTCCAAGGTGCAAAATGTACTTTTTTCAGAATGTTTCCAGATGGTATTTGGAACCATTGGTATAAACTTTTTCTTACGTCTCTCCTGGGGTGATTCATTCACTGTGCTTGTCCCTCCGTGTCCTCATTTGGAGGACTCCTGGCCGGAAGGCGGTTCCACGGGTCCTTTGACTAGAGTTGCATGAGTCCAGCCTTTCTCTGCGGTTCTGATCGCGGTTTCTGTAGTTAAAAGAACAAGAAATGGTCCCTCCCATCGAGGGGATAAGCTTTCTTCTTTCCAACTTTTTATTAGTACCCAATTACCTGGTTGTATTTTATGTATTGAAAACTCTAGTGGTATGTTTTGTGCTAATAACCCTTTAACTCTGAGTTCTTGCATGTTCCGATTTAAAACCGTGATATATTGCTGTATGGAGGTATCTTCTAATTTAGGGTGGCCAACTGGTAATCCATGAGTATAAGGGATTCCATACAGCATCTCAAAAGGTGATAGTCCAGTTATTGAATTTGGCATAGTTCTTATATTTAATAATGCTAATGGTAAACATTTTATCCGTGACATCTTCGTCTCAATCATTAATTTAGACAATTGTTGCTTTAGGGTTTGATTAATTCTTTCTACTCTTCCAGAGCTTTGGGGATGCCATGGAGTATGATAATCCCATTTTATTCCCAAAGCTGATATTGTATCCCTAAGAATTTTTGCAGTAAAATGTGATCCCTGATCTGAATCAATCACACTAATCATTCCATATCATGGAATGATATTCTCAAGTAATTGTTTTGTTACTACTTGAGCCGTATCCCTAGCAGTGGGCATAGCTTCAACCCAATGGGTAAGTTGATCTACTATAACTAAAAGATATTTATATCGTCCTACTTTGGGTAATTCAGTAAAATCCACTTGTATTCTTTCAAAGGGTCTATGGGCTAAAGGCCTTCCCCCTTTTGGAGTTTGTCTCATTTGCTTCTTATTTATTCTTTGACAAGTCATACACCCTCGAATTTCTTGTTTCGCTATTTGAAAAATTCCCATACAACCATAAAATTTTAGAAATTGATCTACTAATGCCTTTGTTCCCCAATGAGTTTGTTGGTGTAACTTATGAATTATTCTCCTAGCAAATGTTTTAGGTAGCATCTCTCGTCCATCAGGTAGTATCCATTTATTATTTTCTAATTTAGCTCCCAGTTTCTCGTATTCTTTTGTTTCATTTTCAGAATATAATTTCAGTTTACCTGTTAAATCTTCTTCTTTTTCTTTTATAGAATTATCAACAGTAATTGTTAAGAGAGCTGCTCTTTTTGCTTCACTATCAGCAAAATTATTTCCTCTAACTCTAAATTGTGATCCCTTTTGATGTCCTTTAACATGAGTTATAGCTATGTTATCTGGTTCTCTTATTGCTTGTAATATTTGTTTTATCAATTCTTCATGTATTAATCCTTTTCCTTGAGTATTTATCAAGCCTCTTTCTTCCCATATTTTTCCAAAAGTGTGAACTATTCCAAAAGCATACTTTGAATCTGTGAAAATTGTTCCTCGCTTTCCCTTTAATCTTTTTAAGGCTCTTAATAGAGCATACAGTTCACAAGTCTGAGCAGACCAGTTTGTATTTAATGGTCCTGACTCTAGTACTTCCCATGTTTTTCCATCTATGATTGCATATCCTGATTTTCTTTTCCCCTCTACAACTCGTGAGGATCCATCGATAAATAATTTTTCTCCTTCTTCCAATTCTTCATCTTCTAGATCTGTTCTGATTTTTGTTTGTAGTTCTACTAAATCTATGCAACTGTGGAAATTTTTCATTGTCTCCTCCCAGTGTCCAAACAGAAATTGTGCTGGATTTTGGGCTGTCGTGGTTCGTAAATCTAATTCAGGAGACTGTATTATAATTGCCTCGTATTTTAGTAACCGGTTATCGGTTAACCATTTCTCTGCTTTTTGTTGAAGCACCCCTCGAATGTTATGTGGGGTATAAACTACTAAAGATACTCCAAATGTTACTTTTTTTGCTTCCTCTACTAATAAAGCCACTGCTACTATAGCTTGTACACATGTTGGCCAGCCTCTACTGACAGGGTCTAATAATTTTGAAAAATATCCTACTGGATTTTTACTTCCAGCCCAATCTTGTGTTAACACACCATAGGCAGTATGGATACTAGTATTCACAAATAATTGAAATGGTTTATTCAAGTCTGGAAGAGTTAATACTGGTGCTGCTATTAAGGTCTCTTTTAAATGTTCGAACTTTTCTTCATCATCTAAAGACCATTTTAGCACATTAGTAGTGAGTTTTTCGTAGAGGAATTTTACCTTTTCACTGTATCCCTCAATCCATTGTCTACAATATCCTAATAATCCTAATAATTGCAGGATTTCTCTTTTTGTTTTTGGGGCTGGTAAAGCCAAAATTCCGGCTACTCGATCCGGATCCAGTTTCTTCTTCCCTTTGCTTATCCAGTGTCCCAAATATTTCACTTCTGGTTCTGTAAATTGTAATTTGGATCTTGATACCTTCAGTCGCCTTTTCCGCAAAAAATTCAATAATCTGATAGTGTTTTCTCTTGTCTCTTCTTCAGATTTTCCAGCAACTAGCAAGTCATCTACATATTGTAAAAGTTTTACTTCTCCCTTATATTCAAAGGAGGTTAATAAATCTTCTAATGCTTGTCCAAACAAATTTGGTGAATTCTGTAAACCCCTGGGGTAATACAGTCCATCTTAATTGTTGTTTCCTATCGGTTTCTGGATCTTCCCATTCAAATGCAAAATAATCTCTACTACTTTCAGCCAAGGGACAAGCCCAAAATGCATCCTTTAAGTCAATAACACTGTACCAGGTATAACTGGGTGATATCTGGTTTAACAGTGTATAAGGATTAGCTACTACTGGAAATCGGGTTATAGTTCTTTGATTCACTGTTCTTAAGTCTTGAACTAATCGATAATTGCCATCCGATTTCTTTATTGGAAGAATTGGAGTATTATGAGGAGATTTACAAGGTTCCAAGGTACCTTTTTCTATTAGGTCATCAATAATGGGTTTCAATCCTTTTCTCCCTTCAAGAGGGATAGGGTACTGTTTTCTTCTAATTGGTTCTTCCGGATTCGTTATTTTTACTGTTAGTGGTTCAATGTCTATTTTACCAATATCTCCTTTGTTATGCCAAACAATAGGATCTATTTGTTCTTCATCCTTCTCTGTTAATTGATACAAATTTATTGTGATTTCTCCTCCTTTTACTTCCATGTTTACTCCTAATTTAATAATCATAGAATCATAGAATAGTAAGGGTTGGAAAGGACCTCAAGATCATCGAGTTCCAACCCCCCTGCCATGGGCAGGGACACCTCCCACTAAACCATGCCATCCAAGGCTATGTCCAGCCCCACCTTGAACGCCGCCAGGGATGAAGCATTCACAACCTCCCTGGGCAACCCATTCCAGGGCCCCACCACCCTCACAGTAAAGAATTTCTTCCTCAGATCCAATCTAAACCTCCCCTGTTTAAGTTTAAACCCATTACCCCTTGTCCTCTCACCACAGTCCCTAATGAAGAGTCCCTCCCCAGCATCCCTACAGGCCCCCTTCAGGTATTGGAAGGCTGCTAGGAGGTCTCCACGCAGCCTTCTCTTCTCCAGGCTGAACAGCCCCAATTTTCTCAGCCTATCTTCATACGGGAGGTGCTCCAGTCCCCTGATCATCCTCGTGGCCCTCCTCTGCACTTGTTCTAACAGTTCCATGTCCTTTTTATGTTGAGGACACCAGAACTGCACACAATACTCCAAGTCAAATCTCGTCCTAATAAATTGTTCTCCGCTTCTTCTACCAATAAAAAATTTCCCACACTAAATTGATTTTCAGACTCAATTTGTACATTTTCAATTATAGGAACTTTAAAGGGTTCTCCTTTTGCTCCTATTACCAGGGCAGTACGCTTACTTAATTGGCACCCTGGAGGTATAGTTTGCAGTGTTGATCTTTCTGCTCCAGTATCTACTAAAAAGGTAACTGCTGTCTCCTGAGGACCAATTTTTAAACTTATCAAGGGCTCGGATGGTTGTCTGGTCCTCAGGATATAGAGCCCCTGACACCCCTATTCTTCTTTAAACATTTTCTCATCCTGTATTCCCTTTTTACAATTTTGTGCAATGTGTCTCTTTTTTCCACAATAATAACATTCAAGCATTTTTCCTTGATTTGTTATAGGGCTCTCATTTTTCCATTTGCTTTGCCTCTCATCTCGGCTTCCAATTCCTGAGGGTTTTATCCTTTGTCTTAGGGTTGGTTGAAGGGGTTCTGGTTTCTGACTCTCCCGTATTGCTGCAACAAATATTTTAGCTTTTGTTTTTTGTTTTTCTTCATCTCTTCTAACATACACTTTTTGTGCTTCCCTTAATAATTCTTGGAGTCCTCTATCTTGCCAATCTTCCAATTTTTCTAATTTCTTTCTGATATCTGTCCAGGATTTAGTCACAAACTGGGTTTTTAACAGGACTTCTCTGGCCAGAGAGGCTGGATCCACTCCTGAATATAATAGAAAAATTTTCCTCAATTTTTCTAATCAGTCAGTGGGAGATTCTTCTTTCATTTGGTGTTCATTAAAAGCCTTGTCAATATTCTGCCCCCGGGGAATGGATCCCCTTATTCCTTGTATAATAATTTCCCTTAAATCTGCTATGCTCTGTCTATCTTGACCATTTTGATTATTCCAATTAGGATTCTAATTAGGCCATTTTTGATCAGCAGGTGGACCCTGCTGATGTCATCTTTCCCAATTTCGCATTCCTGCCTGCCTTATCATGGCCCTTTCCTCTGTTGTAAACAAAATTCCCAATATTGACTGCGTTTCTTCCCAAGTATAAAGACTGGGACCCAAAAATTGATCCAGTCACTCTGAAACCCCTATAGGGTCATCTAATAGTCGACCCATTTCCTTTTTAAAAGTTCTAACATCCCCTGTGTTCAGAGGTACTGATACAAAACCAATACCTCCTATATTTCCCCCCATAGGCACCTCTCTGAGGGGTGCTAGAAGAATATCCTCTTCTTCATGGGAGCCTTTATCTTTTTGTATTCTTTTTCTCCCCCTCGTACATCTTGGCGGTGGAGAAGGAGAGGGAGCAGAAGGTACAAGGTCTCCTGACAATTCGGGATAAATACCTTGTGGTTCTAGCCCTTCCTCAGCTCCCTGATATGGGGGGGACAAATTACCTAATGGCTCCCATGATGATTTCTTATCTGATTTATTATCTTCTTTCTCTTTCTTTTTATCTTCTTTTAAAAGAAATAAGGTTACTGTGGTAGTAGCCCCTTTCCATAGGGCAGCATAATCACTTTCCTCCTGGCTAAATGATTCCTTACTGTTTACATATAAATTAAGAGCTTGACATATCCAATCATCAAAGGAACCAAACATTGGCCAGTGTAAGTGATCAGGTCTGATTTCTTTTCCTCCCCAAACATTTACACAACAATATATCATTTTTTCTTTGCTCTTTTCCTTTTGAGTGAGCCATGAGCCCCAATATTTAATCATCAGCCCTAAAGGGCTATCAGGTGGTATATCTGGTAATTTTTTATAACTTTTACAATCTTCCTGGGAGTCTTTCCCTTGATTACGAGCTCGACTTTTACTTTGACCCATCTAAATATCCGATCAGCTAAAATAATAAAAAATAAAATTGGGGAATTTTGTGGCAATTCCCCCCCCCCACCTTGGTCCAGGAATTTGTGGCAATTCCCCTAGCCCTTAGTTGCCAGTAAGAGTGCCTTGTAGGGGGTTTGGACCTATCACCCACCCACGAATCCCATAAGAATCACTTCGGTCCTTCACCGGCCAATTCCCTCACGGGAGATTGGAACCGCGGTTAGAAGACCTCCGCACTCGCTTCGGAGCTTTGCCCTCATTCACCTCGGACTTTCCGTTCCGACACGTTTCAGAACTTTGCTCCATCTCATTCACACTCTTACATTCACAGGCAACCGAATCCCACCCCACCGAACGGAGTATGACTCTCTCCTGGTCTTACTCACGGCTCTCAGTGGTCGCACGCCTCTCCTGGGTCGTCATCCGGGTCTCGTGCACAAGAATTACGGGTGACTCAGACTGCAGTTTCCTTCCCCATCTAGGAGCTCCAATTCCTTTGCTTATTACCTCTCTTTTTGTCCGTTGATATCTGGAAGCCAATCCTGGTTCGTATTTCCCCGAGCCTCAGCAACAGGCTGTGGGGCGCCTCTCGGGGAGACCCGACCCAGGAGGTCTCTCAGATATCACGTCGGGGTCACCAAATTGTTATAAACACCCAGAGCCAAATTAGCAGCAAGAGTGATTTATTGCTAGAAATAATGAGAGGTAGTAAGCAAAGCAGCGCTGGGTGCGCGGGGAGTCTCCGCTCCACCAACACGCACACCTCAGGCACATACTAATCCCCTTTTAAACAATCAAAGTATACATATTCATTGTGGTTTCACACTATGTAAATTGTCTCTCATGTTAATTAGTTTCGCAATGTTATCCGCATGCGCACTGCCTTCTGGTGGTCTTGGGCAGGGGTCTCTGGATGACGTCTCAGTCACCTTTGTACAGACTTTTCTTTTGAACTTTTACCTTGCTGACTTGGTGCATGCGCAGTCCATTTCTTCTCGTCTTCTATCTTTCTTAGACAGGTTAATATCAATCTTCTTGAATGTTCATTATTCTTTAGACAATGTAAAAGATATTGTGGTCTGACATTTACAAACTATTTCTTGTTTTAAGACTGACCAAGCATATATGTGGTTTGACATTTACAAACTATTTCTTGTTTTAAGACTGACCAAGCATATATGATCTAACATTTATAAACTACCTTTTATTTTAAGATTAACCAAGCATTGCATTTCATATTATTAATTCATTAAACACAGACTATCATTATTAACTCAATAAACACAGGCGATTATTTTTATCAGCAAATTGATAGTTACATTTATTACAATTCCCCCCTTTTTCTTTTTATTCTTCAATTTGCTGATTCAATTTTTTTAACAGCTTCCCTTGCAGCAGATAATATAGCCATATTTATATTTTATATATATTTTATATATATTTATATTTATATTTACATTTATTACATCATGAACCCTCACAGCCACACTGAGAGATGGGGTCGCGTTCAGTGAAAAAATTACAATCGGCTACCGAAACAGTGCAGTTTATTGATGGCGATTGGCTACCGAAACAGTGTAAGTTTATTGATGCAACAGGTACAGGTTCTTATGGGTTGCCAGTGATAAATACTGTCTGCAAAAGCACATGTGAATAATAGTTACATGGATACAAGCACTTGTTAAAGTTAACACACCCTGGCTCTAAAATATACAGGTAACAGTGAAAAGTAACTCTGTAGAGATTCTGAGTTTTCCCGGCGAAGCACTGGATACAGCGGAAGTCTTACCCACAGGCGTCCCCCGGGGTGGGGAAGAGAGGTCCAGCCCCTTGACCAGTCCCAGGAGTATGGTGATGTTATCTTCCTTGACTCATCCGCGATGGTATCTTCCCCAATATCCCCCTCTCTCTTGGGTTATTTTATACTATTTTTTACCTTCAAGGTGGAGCTTGAGTGACTCTAGTCATACATACCTTTATTATTATTGGTGCAAATCTCTCTCGCTTTGCTTTTAAAGGTATATGACACCAAAATTTCAGAGCGCATGCTCAGAGGGGGGTGGTCTCATTTTGGAGGGAGAGTTGCATTGGAGATGGGAGTGTGGTTTAGCATGTAAATGTATTATAATGACATTATAATGAAGCAAAGTTCACACAGAGGATGGCATTCTGTCAAAAGATGACAGGCAAGTCATCAGGGGGTAGCAAGTATGCAGCTTATCCGTTTCTTGTACCACCTAGTTCCCATCTTTTGCTGATGTTAGGACAAAGTGTAGCCATGAGATCTCTACCTCACTCCATCCTCTGTCTGCGTTGCCACGGGAACCGCTCTGTAGTGCGCATTCCTGGTATACTGGGTGTGGCTGCATCTTGCCCCGAGAGGCCCTGAAAGTCCATTTTTCCCTTATGTGTGGACAATGCTGCATTTCAAACATAAGTTTAATTCCTAATTATTCCACATAATCCACCCCATAACTATAGTCACTCAAGCTTCACAACGTTTAGGAGGAACTTGGAATGTCCCATACACTTTTTGAGTGAGGATTGCTAAGTACATATGTATCTTGTGGGGATACTAAATTAGTTAAGCATTTTAACATAATCCAAAGTCTAACACACAAAACAATTGTCAAAGCAAAACCTAATACAGTGAGTATTAACGAAATCACAACAGGGTGAAGCATCCTATTGAAAATGCCTGTGGCAGTTGGTGACCATCCAAAAAGAGTGTCCCACCATTTATGTTCTCCGTCTTTCTGGACTCTTTCTAACACCTGATGGACTTCTGTATCATGGTGGAAAATGATCAGAGTTCTTTGTCCATTTTTCTTGGCCAGGGTCAGCAACTGCTTCAAGTCTTCATGGTGCAGCAGCTTCCTCACTAAGGTGAGATTCATGCTGATATGGAGTGAATAGTAAGTCATTGAGTAGTGTATATTTCGATTGCAACAATTGCTGAGAAGTGACAGGAGCTGAATAATTAAAATCATATCCAATGATGTTAATAAAATTGCAAATGTGAAGGCTCAAATGACCAATGATATCCATAGCAACTCAACAATCGCTTGAACTTTTGCGCCCGCAAAGAGTTCTCATACAAGCACACCCTTTTCCTTGTGCTTTTCTTATACAGCAACTTTGGTGGAAAAGCTCGGTGGCTCTTCTCAGCTAAGGCGACTGGTAAGGTATGGGTGTCAGCTAGACCAGATTCCTTAGCTATTAATAAATCATCAACATACCGTATCCAAAAGGATCTGTTGGTTTTAAACATAGCCTCCTGCAAATCTACTAGAAGTTTAGAAAACTAGTTGTAGGACCCAGTGAAGCCCTGAGAGAGCTTTGTCTATATTAGCTGCATCTTTCCTAAGCAATTAAAAAATAAGGTATTAAGAGCCCAGGTGAACTGGTCTACTGATTTAAGGTGACTCTTCATCAGGGACTGTAGCAATAGGACAGGGGGTGATGGGTTCAAACTTAAACAGGGGAAGTTCAGGTTACATACAAGGAAGAAGTTCTTTACTGTGAGGGTGGTGAGGCACCGGCACAGGCTGCCCAAGGAAGTGGAGAAATGCTCCGTCCCTGGCAGAGTTCAAGGCCAGGCTGGACAGAGCCTTGGGAGACATGTTCTAGTGTGAGATGTCCCTGCCCATGGCAGAGGGTTGGAGCTGGATGATCTTTAGGTCCTTTCCAACCCAACCAGTCTGTGATTCTATGAAGGAAAAAAAAAAAAATTCTGCCGTATCTATTAGACATCTAATCTAGTTATCTAATTATGTCCATTAATTAAAAGGTATAAGACTGGATCCTCAAGACATTTTGCGTTTAGTAGGGACTGGGCAAAGGGAAGGGCTGCAAAACTTGGGAAGCTCTCAGGCCATGGAGGGCTTCCCTCTTCTCTCTGATCTGGTTGGCCATGGCAATTCCATGGGTATCCTATTCCTCAGGTCCCACCACTCCCTAATGTCCTCCTCTGATGTCACCTTGAAGCCCTCGGGCTGGTGGCCCATGTTTCACAGTCTCTGAACCCTTGAAGAAAAGGTCTCCATTTGCTCTGAAGAAATACATGAACACCCACCAGGTCTGGCTGCTGCAATATTTCTCTTTGGGAAAGGCTCATCACCCTTGCCAAAATACCAATTTCCTGGAAAATATCCTCATGAGGCATCATATGCCAATAATACTTTCTGAAACCTTTATCATATTTCTCTGGAGTTACATGGGTATGTGTCACCTCCCATCATCCCTTTCTGATTGTTATTTCTCCTTCACCCTCATTCCCACTCCTATATGTCATCACTGTAATGCACGACGCATTTCCAGGAAAAAAAAAAAAAAAAAAAAAAACACCAAAACAAAACCAAACAGTAAATCTGGGCTCAGCTGGCATTAATTTTTTGTATTCTTCCCCCCTTCTACTGCTTACTGTTACTGTAACAAGTGAACAATGCTGGTTTCTACCATCAGCAACATGACAATCATTTCTTTTGGCTATTGGTTGCCCTGAGGGTTTGTTTTTTGTGGTCTTTACTTTAATTTCCATAACATCACTGTTAATTTACGATGATCTGTGTTGGCGCTGTGCATTAATTTAAACCACAGAGATTGGAGGTGGTGAAGGAGGGAGGTCTCTCACTAAACCATACAGTACCCATGCTCCAGACATGTTTGACATCCTGATGGTATCTCTATGGCACTGATCAAGTCTTCGTAATTTGAGAAAACCCCTTTTTTTCCCTCTCATAACATGATGTCTTTCTGTACCTCTCAGAAATGTTCATCTGGACAATGTCCAACACGGTCTCAGTTCTGATTTAATTTTTCTATTTTCTTTGCCAGACATCATGGTCTCTGCCAGAATCCTCCACAAAATCAAACAGGTTGGAAAATACCTTTAAGATCATCAAGTCCAACAATTACACCAAGCACTGCAAAGGCCACCACAAAACCATGTCACTGAGGGCCTCATCTACATGGTTTGTGAGCGCTTCCAGGGACGGTGATTCCGCCACTGCCCTGGGCAGCCTGTTCCAATGTCAGACCACCCACCTGGTGAAGAAATTATTCCTAATATCCAGCCTAAACCTCCCCTGGCATAGCTTGAGGCCGTTTCCTCTTGTCCTATCACTTGTTACTTGGGAGAAGAGACCATCATAGTTAAGCCTCAGGAAGACAAATACTGACAGC
Organism: Amazona ochrocephala; assembly: GCA_039720435.1. NCBI lineage: Eukaryota > Metazoa > Chordata > Aves > Psittaciformes > Psittacidae > Amazona > Amazona ochrocephala. The sequence continues at coordinate 79,204,037 of CM077879.1, read as the reverse complement.
CCCTGTTGAAATACTGGGTTTTAGATGAGCCACACAACCAGTTCATATTTTTGATAACTAAGAATCCCACCCTTTAGAGAAGTTAGGGATGAAGCAATCTGGTGCCCTAAGTGATCTTTTAGGGCTGAAATTACAATGGTGGGGGTTTTTTGTGGGTGTTTTTTTTTTTTTAATTAGGGCACTTTTTTCACATACAAGCTGTAGTGAACATATGCCAAAACACAAATGTCATCACATACTCTATTTCTCTTCACCTCACAAAGCAGAGGGGAATCACAGAATAGTTTGGGTCAGAAAGGACCTTAAGATAATCCAGTTCCAACCCCCTGCCATGGGCAGGGACACCTCACACTAGATCATGGCACCCAAGGCTCTGTCCAGCCTAGACTTGAACACTGCCGGGGATGGGGCATTTACCCCTTCCTTGGGCAACCTGTGCCAGCGCCTCACCAACCATCACAGTAAAGAACCTAAATTTAAAAGTAAAACCAACACCTGTGGCACACAGCAGCGATAAGACAGTTGATCTCGAGATGCTACTGCCTTCTTTGTAAGGCGGTTTTATGGTACAACACCTGACTTTCTTTCCTTCCCAGATGACAGAGCCTCCCTCTGTGCCTGCTTCGGTCCACTCAAGAGCACCCCAGCTACCTCACACCCCCCAAGACAATTCAATCTTTCCCCCTTCTCCTGTTACCTGAGTTCCTGGAAGAGAAATAAATACCTTCAACGGCGTTTCTTAACGAGAGCAGCCCCTTAACGCCTGGTCCGGCGGGGCGCGCCGCGCCCTCCTCTCCTCTCTGGGCGGGGCGAGCCGGGCTGCTCTCCCCAGGGCGTGGCGTGGCGTGGCGTGGCGTGGCGTGGCGCGGGGCGGGGCGGCGCGGCGCGGGGCGGGGCGGGGCCAGAGCCGGGGCATGCGGCGTCCGTCTCTGCGCCGCGGTGATGAGGCGTTGTGCGCAGGGGCTGCGCCCGCCATTCGGCCTTTTGTGTGTGATGGGGTGTCTGAAGTGAGCGCGCCTGAGGGGAGCAGGAGGAATCGGTGGGGAGCTCAGGATGCGATGGGGAACTGCTGGGCGCAGTGGTGCTGCGGACTTTTCTTCCGGAGGGAAGCCGGCCGGCTCCAGCACGGCGGAGGGTAAGCAGCACCGCGGCACCCCCCCTCCCTGCCCTCCGCGGGGAGGGGAGGTGTTGAGGCCGTCTGGCCCCGCCTTCGAAGCGGCCGGTGTCGGGGCGGGCACGGAGGGGAGAGGGGCGGGTCCGTCGCTACGGTATCCCGGACGGGTGGAATGGCGGGGGAAGGCTGCTCGGCTCCGGGCGGCTGTTTAGCAGTTGGCTGCGGGGACAGCCCTGCTCCTGTTCTTCTTGCCGGGTGGGTTTTTCCTAGAAGCAGCTTAAAGAGGTTGTATGGGTCGGTTGCTGAAATCCGTGCAGGCTGCTGTGTTTGTGGGAAGGTGGAAACCCCCCACGTTTCCTGGAGTATGATGCTCTGTTCCCTATGAGTGAGGGGCTGAGAGGTACAGAAGCTCAGGAGCAGCCTGATTCCAACAAACTGGCTTTTATCTTGGAAATGCGGGGTCCATGTTTTTTTCTATGCAACCAGTTCATGGAAGAGCAGTGTACAAGGGGGGGGGGGGGGGGGGGGGCATGTTACCTGAACAAGAACTTGGCTTTCTTCCATATACTCACATATATTCAACAGTTGTAGGTGCCTTTTGATAATAATATAATAACTGTAGACAGACATGCAGAGCATTTTACCCATCACAAACTCACGACCTCTGCTTCCACACCACCTGCAGCTGGCAAATCCCATCTTCTGCTTGTACTTTTAGGAGAACTTGTCAGAGTAAAGGGTGGAAGACCAGGACAAGTGTGTGTATGTGGATACCTGCCTGTGCTGGCAGAGATCTGTAGCAGAGGGCATGTGAGCAGCTGAAATGAAACAGCCAGCACTTACCTGCCTGTTTCTTGTGCTGGGAAAACCAGGTAATTTTCAAGAGGTTCTTGTTTTGCAGGTGTTTTTTCGTGAGCCTCAACTCATGGGTTTATGCCCTTTTTTCTGCAGTCAGGGGTACTGACCTGGCAACATGTACTTGCCCTCTCTGGCAACATGTATTTACCCTTTAAATTATTGCTTTGGTTTGAGTTAAAATATTGGTTGTGGGGTCTCTTTGGTCCTTTATTTCACCCCCTATAATTTTTAACTGACCTATTAACTGACTGATGATCACTGGATAGGAGACAGAGTCTGAAAAGGCACAAGACTTCTGGTTGTAACAGCAAATTCAACATAGATGGTTATCTTTCAACCTTCTGTTTGCTCTAAAGTGACTATCACCTATATTTTTTGTTAGTTTTCCCCTTGTACTTTTTTTTTCTTGTACTTTTGCAGTACTTTGCATCATTCTCTGTTAAGTTTTTTCCTCCTGCTGTGTGGTGGGAGATGCAGGGAATTGTAATAAAAACAGGATCATAACTATGTCTTGTAAATTTACTGTTTGTGAGTTAGATTGCTGCCAAATTCTGCGTATTTGGCTACTTGCCAAACAGCATCACACAATCGGGTACCTTATAGAGGTAATGATTATCTCTCAGGTTCCCCCTCAAAACTAGTGCTTCATTATCTATAGATGCTCCAAGATTTAAGTGTATGAAACAAACCATGAATGGAATGAAGTGTAGAGTTTTTAAGAAGCATTTCAGTATCCTGCAAGGTTATAAATCGCCTTTGCTTGGAATTGTGCTTAGAATCTTGGAGACTTGGGTATGAATTACTGCAGTGATTTTGGCATTCATGGTGAGCATGTGCAGAGAGATGAAACACCAAAACCTTCTTTTTTTTAGTGTGGTATAAGTTTAACCTCCTATAAACGTACCAGCTTCCAGCTGATAATTTGTTTTATGCTTCAGCTGAAGTAGTTTTACTCGAAGTACTACAAGCTGCGGCTGTAATTAGGAAGTAGGTCATGGCTAATTTGTCACTATATTCAACCATAAGTATTCCTCTTTACGCCTGGAGGAGTGTTCAAAAGAAAGGGGAGGAGAAAAAAAGAAGGAGAAAAGTAGCTATAATTTGTCTCTGTTTTTTTTTTTGTTTGTTTTGGTTTTTAATTTGATTATATATCTCTGGGTTATTTATTTAGGTTCTTACTTGGTTAGTTTGGAAGAAGGTATGTAGCAAAACTGAAACAGTCCTTTTTGTTACTAGTGTGGAAAAAGTTTATCTCATGCCCTGGTTTTAATAGATTAAAGGTTCATTTTTAGTGACTTCCCCACATAATCTGTAGAGGCTGGTTCTTCTTTTCTTAAATAAAGTAACATGACTTTGTGTAAAAGGAGAATAAAGAAAATGTGTATAGAGTGCCGCAAAGCTAGTCTTATTAATAGCTCTAGCTCTTTGAAGACTGATCTGACAGTCTCTGTTGGTCTGGTGGCCTATTAGCTAAATGGTTTTCTTTAGTTCCCATCCAACCTAAATGCTTCTCAAGTCTGTTTTAGAAGATGATGAAACAGGAGAGCTTAAAGGGGAATACTAAAAGCTGTATGCATTTTGATTGGTGACTATTTTATTTGAACTGAGTTTACTCAGAGCTGTGCACTGTGATGTGTGCTGCTGTGCAGAAGGAAAGAAAGGGTATGCAGTGAGGAAGAAGTGGGATGTGCAACAAGTTGCCAGGGGAGATGTACCCTGACTTACTAAAATGTGCTAAGGATGGAAATGCGATGGGATTAAAATAATTCAGGCTTTGGCTGGGTGTTACTTTTAGTATAGTAAAAGTAGGTACTGGTTGAAGTGTGGAACTATCTTCAAGTATAGAAATGCCTGAGTTTATTCCTGTTATCACTCAGTGCCTGCAACTGGAATCTCTGGTTTTTAAATGTGAGGTGAATGTTGTACTGAAGCACTGGTTTGCATGTGAGTGTTCTTTTGAGTGATAGCAAAACCTCTTTCACTAGGCAAAAATGTATGTGGGTGACTTAATGCTGTATTGTTTTTCATAGAGGATGGCATTAAGCTAAAGAATCAAGAAGTAACAGTCTTCTGCTCCCTGTAGAAAACTACAGACTGAATAATTTTTTGTAGTTGAAAAGCACTGTCTCGAGCTCTTCATCAATACTTTTCTCTGAGGTTCAACCTCCTAGCTGTGCCAAGCTGTGAAAATAAAAAGTATTGTTTGATATTCACATTGTATGAGATGCTGTGCTAGTGCCATGGTGAGCAGTGGCATTTTCAGAAATTGCCTGGAATAATGTTTTGTGAGGGGAAAAATGCATTAAAAGTAGTGCAGAGTATGCCAAGTCTATAAATGTCAAGCCCAGCATCCTGATGAGGGGTTTCTCTTCACCTGAAGGCATTCGTCTTCCCTCCAGTTCCACAGATGTTTCCATGCTCTTTCTGCTGTGGTAGCGATGCAGAACCCAAGCTAACTAATGTGTTTAATGCATGAAGGTTTTATGCTTATTTTACGTTTAACATATTTCAACTGCTATTTAAAATTATCAGGCTCATTTTCCTTCTTCTGTGAATTGAAGACTATTCTGCAGTGTAACTGTAGACTTTTCTTTCCAGATCCAAGTATTTTAGAACCTGTTCAACAGGAGAACACCTCACTATAGAGGTGAGTGCTTATGTTTCTAGTGGTTAAAAAAAAGCCAGTTAGGAAGAGCTGAATTCTAGCAGTGTCTTTAACCCTTTCAGCAGTTTGTGTACTCTGAAATTTTCTGGGTTATTCTGAACTGAACTGCTGCTGTACTGGGTGGCAAGATAGTGGTTGTTACAGCACCTCAGAACATTAATACCTTATCTCAGTCTAATCATTATTTGAAAGAAGAGAAGTATCTGTTACGATCTCTTACTCAGCACTGGAGGATTCTAAAGTCTGCTTATTCCATTGCTGTGTTGGGAGGGATTTTTCTTTTCTTGTGTAAATGCAGGTTATCTAGTTCTTCACTCCAGGATCATCAGCCTGATCCTAGAAAAATCCACTTTGCTCACCACAAAGATCCTTTCTTGGCCACTGAATCGCCCCTTTTTTGCCAAGAGTAGTGTGAGGTTAGCTTGTTTAAATTGAGACTCTCAGAATAACGTGGTTTACTTTCTCTGAGTGTTCCTTACAGTCTAAAAGTCCTGGACTGTTCAGATTGCCCCTGTTACTAAGAACAAAATCTGTTTTAATGTCCAACTTCCAGGAGTGAGAGAGGGTTTCTGTGGCAGAAATACGATAGAAAAAATAAATTTCTGTCCTCTTCCCAAACTGTTATTCGTAGTCTGTCTATAGCTATTAATGTAGAGATCAAACAAGAAGTCTTGCTGTAGGCATTGACTTCTGTGCTTGGTGTATTGACTATGTGTAATGTTACTGTACTGAAAATAGTACAGTGAATTTCTGTTTGTTTTCATGTGATAGTTCAAGTTAGTTGCTTTTAGAGTTCTGTGTTGAAAGTAATTGTTTTCTGGAAATTAAGTACATCTTAAAACACTTCGGATGAGCAGCACAGCTGATACACGAGATAGAGGTTATGTGTGCTACACCTCTTATATTTTCTACATTATTAAACTGAGTGGCAGCTGTATCATGCCTTCCCCTGCTTGTAGTTTCATGCTTCAGCTGCACAGAGTTATTGGGAATCTTACAAGCTAATGAGATTTAATTTTTATCAGGGCCCTCAGGTAAGTTGTAAAAACATGAGTGTGTTTTAATTTTGACTTTTCTCCTTTCAGGCAAATGTGAGCTTTAAGAAAAGGAACCTTGGCAAGAAGATAGGTCCTACTCTGAAAGTAGTACTTCAGATAAAGTAGGGACTTCCATAAATGCTGTCACAGTCCCTGAAGTATCACTGGATTAGTGCTTTTACAAGACAGATTAAATATGTAACTGTATTTGCACTATGTGTTTACTGACTTGTCACATTGAATAGTAAAGGTTGTTTACTGTTTTCTCTCTGCAGTTTGAGAACCTGGTGGAAAGTGATGAGGTAGGTACCTAGATCATCCTGTGAAACCTGCTAGTACAACCCTCAGAAGTGATTCCAGGAGCTGTATTTTCCTTCCACTTTATGTGATGCTGTAACTTAAATCACAAGGGTTTTTTTAACTGAGTTTTGCTTGCTCTAGGAATAAGTATTAAACACTTCGAGAGAAATTAAGACCTAAGAGAAGAGAAAACTCATTGGGGGCAGTATGGAAAGTAACGCCTTTGAGAAGAGAGCATTATGGACATTATGAAGGCAAAAAGAGAAGAAGGGGGTGGGGGTGTGGAAACACAGGGGGTGGAGGGAAAGACTTGAAGGAGAGTTTGCTTCTGATATAACTCCTGTGTAAGACTCAGCAAATACTCTCTTTCCGAGAAAAGAAACAGACCAGGTTTGCTTTGCTAAGGAAAGTTTTGGGTGTCTTTGCTGTTCTTATGGTTATGGCTAAACTGTACTTCAGAAAAATAGAAGTTGGCCTTTAAACTTTATAAATTTAATACAGCTTGATAACAGGTGGGCATACACCTCACTTGCAACACCCTGCTCTGTATTTTAAAACATGAGGCCTGATAGTTGATAAACAGTTGGAATATTTATTATCAGTTGGAGGAACCTGTTTTACTGAGCCATTTCAGCTGATGGCACAGCAAAATTTTTAGTTTTTTTTTCAATTCCAAATTAAAGGAGAGGATTTGTCTGCTTCCTCTTCCCTCCCAACCACCTTCCCCTTTAACTATAAAACCAATATATGGGAGAAACTGATTTCGTACTAGGGTTTTTTCCTATCTTAAAATTGATTGATGGGATTTTCATGAACTCAGACTTTATTTTCTCTTTTCCTAACAGGGAGAAAGCCCAGGAAGCAGTCACAGGTAAGAATTTGAACTTCAGGACCTCTCTTTCCCACTGCTTTCCTGCTGTGACTATTAAATATTTAACAGTTCCTGTCAAACAGAATCACAGAATCACAGAATAGTTAGGGTTGGAAAGGACCTTAAGACCATCTAGTTCCAGCCCCCCTGCCATGGGCAGGGACACCTCACACTAAACCATGCCATCCAAGGCTCTGTCCAACCTAGCCTTGAATACTGCCAGCGATGGAGCATTCACAACTTCCTTGGGCAGCCCATTCCAGGGCGTCACCACACTTACAGTAAAGAACTTCCTCCTTATGTCCAATCTAAACTTCCCCTCTTTAAGTTTGAACCCGTTACCACTTGTCCTATCACTACAGTCCCAAATGAAGAGTCCCTCCCCACCATCTTTGTATGCCCCCTTCAGATATTGGAAGGCTGCTCTGAGGTTTCCAAGCAGCCTTCTCTTCTCCAGGCTCAACAGCCCCAACTTTCTCAGCCTGTCTTCATATGAGAGGTGCTCCAGTCCCCTGATCATCTTTGTGGCCCTCCTCTGAACTTATTCCAGCAGTTCCATGTCCTTTTTACGTTGAGGACACCAGAACTGTACACAATACTCCAAGTGAGGTCTCACGAGAGCAGAGTAGAGGGGCAGGATCACCTCCCTTGACCTGCTGGTCACGCTCCTTTTGATGCAGCCCAGGATGCTGTTGGTTTTCCGGGCTGCAAGTGCACACTGCCGGCTCATGTTAAGTTTCTCATCAACCAACTTCCCCAAGTCCTTCTCCGCAGGGCTGCTCTGAATCACTTCTCTGCACAACCTGTAGCTGTGCCTGGGATTGCTCTGACCTATGTGTAGGACCTTGCACTTGGCATAGTTAAACTTCGTAAAGGTGTAATCAGCCCACTCACAAGTGTGTCAAGGTCCCTCTGGATGGCATAAACAGCTCTGGATATACATAAACAGCTTTTGCAAAATATATATATTTTTGATATTTCTGTTCTACTCACAGCCCACGGAATTTCATCCTTAGTGCATTACAGAGCACCTACATAAGTTTCCAACTGGTGGGACCTGCATGCATCTAATCAAATCTACCCGCTGCTAAAAGTAGTACACTCTAATGCATTAAACAGTTCTCTATCATTTACTGTTAAGTAAGGGGGGGGGGGGGGGGGGGGGGGGAAGAAAGACAGCAGTTTTAACACATTACTCTTAGAAGACGTTGACAGTTCTGACCAACTGAGTCACAACTGCGCATAGTGACCAACAAGTCATACTCAGGTCACTGAACTCGTAAGTGTACATTTACTTACAGTGCATCAGGTGTATGTATTACCGGTGGGGAAAAAAAAAAAAAAAAAAAAAAAAAAACAAAGTCCGTCTAACTTAAATGTTATATGCAGCCTAACGTGCAGTCAACGTAAATTGCTATGAATGCTGCCTCAAGGGTATGTGATTTCCTGCATCTCTGATACTGGACAGCAGACAATCAGAATTCACTCCAGCTTCAAGTACATGTGAACTGCCCATAATCATTTCAATTCCTGTACAAATTGCATTCTGTGGCTAGCTTTTTCAGCGCCTTAGTAAATTTAACTTGATTATAACTGGAAGCATCTGGCTATGATTTAGGCATGCTTATTGCTGTGAGAGAAATAAGCCCATCTTCAAAATTACTGCGCAAGTATTTTAATAAGATTAGCACACATCTCAAAAAACTCTATTGTATGACTCCCAGGCCTTGGAGTTAAGTCAGCTGTAGAAGAGTCAAGCGATGAGTTCACTGATGAGGTAAGGGATGTATCTGCAGATTTTCCTTGCGCATCAGCATCCGAATCTTTTTGACAGGATCTGTAGTTGCTCACAGAACCTGATCTCTGTGGAGTTGCAGTCCCAGACTTCGTTTCAGTAATTTCATCATCGATGCTACGGCTAAACCTCTTCTGTCTTTAGTTGTCAGATACATGGAAAGGATGGATGTCAAGCTAACCTCAATGCTTATCCCTGTCAAAACAGTTCGGATGATAATGTGCCATGCAAAAGCTGTATGAGACAGTCAAAACAGTATATTGCAAAGAGAATCTTGTTCCCAGAGTCTGTTTTACAAGTTAAATGGGTGTTAGTGATACAGCTCCAGCAAACTTTCTGTGAGTGTCTTAATATTGACATAAGCAGCAGAGACTTGGGGTCAGCACTATAGGAAACCTCTGCAGGGTATGCTTTATTTGGCAGATTATTGATGTTTTATGTTGTTTGAGATCACCCAATTTTTGCTGTCAGTGATCCCAGAGAAGTGATGTAGCAAGCCTTGTAATTTATAGTAATGCTTTTGCAGTCTTGTTTGTTAGATGCTTAAAAGCAGACATAGAGAACAGATGCAAGGGGAACAATTTACAATTGGAGGAACCAAAACAAGCAAGAAAAAAAGTGATATTTACACTGCAGTGATATTAACCTATTCCATTAGTTCTGTTAGTGCACAGTGCTTTGAAAATATGCTTTCTACAAAAATACAAAAAATCCTTTTCTAAAAGTAAGGAGAGACAGCATTGTCTTGAGTAAACTGGAATTTTGGAGCTCTGCTCTCAGGAGGAGCAGGCCAGAAGCACAACTTGTTGAATTTGCATTAGAGGACCAGTCAAAAAGGACTTGTATGAGTATGTTTTAAGTGTGACTTGGGGTTGTCATACGTAAATAATTTAGAGAGTCTCTCTGTTTTTCCCATGCGTTTAGACCTCTGACTGAGGAAGAAATTACTCACTTGAAAGACAGACATTATGACTCCATTGCTGAGAAGCAGAGAGTTGCTGATATGAAGCTTCAGGCAGAGGTAAGCGGTTGCAATGACTGGTAGGGTGTGGAGATTTTCTCTTTAAAACTAGCTAAGATCAACCATGAACACAAGGAGAGTATTGGCATGAATGAAAAGATGGGGTTTTGTTCATCAGTTGGTATTTTGTGGTCTACAAGATGCACAGCTAAGTTTGCATCAGAGATTGCTGCTTTTTAATAACCTCTTGGCTGAAAAATTGAATGTGTAGACTGGAGCTACAACTGACATATGTTAAATTTGAACTTTTTTAGGAAAGAACACATGGGGAGTATACTTGGTTCAGCTTGTGCTCATTTTTTTCCAGAGCATTTCTTAAGGAAAAAACCCTATCATTTGTCATTTTGTTTTAGTGTTGCAGTAATTAATGGAATATAAGGTGGAATACAATATAGAAATTGCCAATGACTTTTTAGTAAAGGACCAGTGAAATATGCAACTGAAAAGGTTAAAGTCTTACACTACAGTTCCTAGTGAAATGCAGTGTGCATTTCTACAGTGGCTAGTCATGTTTATTCAATAGGGTAATGTTTAGTTACCTGAATTTCTTGGGATGGGTGGGGGGGGGGGAAAGCTGTTAGATTCAGGTAATGAAGAAAAATGTTTTAGTTATAAGTCTGTTTTCCTTTATTTTTATTTTCTAGTAGCTCTTCTGTTTTATTGATAGGGAGATAGATAGGTTCTGCTTTTGTTAACCATTACTATTTTGTTCATATACAGTTAGCCTTAGAAGAGGAGAAGTTAAGACTAGAAGAGGAGGCTTTATATGCTGCACAACGTGAAGCAGCCAGGGCAGCAAAGCAGAAAAAGCTTTTGGAGGTGAGGGGAAACAGACCCCAATATATATCAGAGCTTCTTTTTCCGTTTCTACGCATGCAGACTTTCCTAATACCCTTTACATCTCAGAAACGTAATGGGGAAATTGCTTTGGCTCGTTAATTCCATTAGAGAAAGAAATGCGCTCTTTGAAAGTACAGCTGCGAATTATTGCAATTGTTTGAAATGGCTTATGTGGCTGAGTATAGATTTTGAATGAGATACATGATTTTAGTCTATAATTAGCTTTAATTAAGCTATAATTAGCTTATAATCTTCTTGCATTGTGTAGAAGTTACTAACTTTAATGTGATCTATGATAGATTTCTAGTTAAACACCCTGAAATTAAGCATACATTGTGACATGATTTAGGCTTGTAAAATGTACTTTATATATTTGTGCACTTAATTGTTCCTTTTCTCTGTGGTTTGTGCTAACATGAAGATAAGTGCTTCCAAGGTGTCTGTGAATTTACTGCTGGCCCTGCTTGGAGCTTACCTTCTGGGGCCCCTTCCAGCCTCAGTTCTCTCATATTTTGATTTGTATGTGTAGTAGGCAAAGTCTGGTAATGACTTAAATAGTTTTTATTTAATGTGTCTGTGCCTACTTTCACATGGCTGGTGTCGCCACTTTTGGAGCTTGGTCAAGTAAAATGAAAGTCCACATTATGTTTTCCTGCTTCTTTGAAAACATGCTGTTCAGATGGTTTTCATGTTGCAGTTCAGCATTAGGTATTATCAGTGCATTTAATATTTTTCCTGTATTACTAACCTATCAAAGTATGTATTCTGACACGGATTTCAGATTGCCAATAATGTGTATGAGAAAGAACATTTTCACTTTGTAGAGTGTGTTTGGCTGCAGTTGTAGGAGACAGCCTGCTACACACGTTATGTGTTGAATTAGAAGTAAATTTTCCAAAACTCAGGTTTAGACCAATTGTAAAAGTTTGTGGTCTGCAATAGGTATTGGGGAGATCTGTAACCCTCATGTATTGTCTATATTCAAAAGAGAGTGGATTGAAAATTGTTGTTCCCAGGCTGATAGTGATGACTCAGATTTCATCTAATATTCATGTTGCTAAGTATAGGTCTCATTTCACATTTCTCTTTCCAGCTTGTTATTGTTTGGTAGGGGAGGGCTGATTCTGTTCTTTTCCTTGTCTCCCTTTCTTTGTGGTTGTTTTGTGGTTTGTTTGTTGGTTTTCGTTGTTGTGGGGTTTGTTTGTTTGTTTTGGTTTTTTTTTGGGGGGGGGTTGTTGGGTTTCTGGGTGTTTTTTGCTTTGTTGTTTTGTGTTTTTTGAGGGGTTTTTGTTTCGGTTTTTTGTTTGTTTGTTTTTAAAAAAAAAAAAAAAAAAAGAAAACAAAACACTTGATCTGTATGCACCTATTCTAGTCAGGACCTAAGATTGAATGCATTATAGAGATTTTAATTTCCTCCTCTTCTAAAATTAGTACCACTTATTTCCTTTGCAAACAACCCTTACAAATTTCCAAGGAAGCATTTTTGTGGAGACTAGCATCAAGCATTTAACCTTTCTAAATGAACTAGAAACTTTTTTTTGAACGTGTAACTCCTCCCTTTTCTGTTTGTGGGCAGCAGTCTTTTAAATGGGAGAATGGCTTTTTCATTAGAAATGTGACAGCCCTTTAAAACTAATTTGGCTTATTGATGTTGCCCTACTAAATGTCAGGGTTTGAAACAGTGGAGAATTCTAATATGCATATATCCTGGACCTTACACTGGTAGATATTTATGTGCGACCTGGCAGAACTGATGATTGAAATTGGTTATTATGTGGGTATATGAGTCTTAAAAGAAAATTGTTGTGTATGTCAGTAACTGACTTTTACAGCCTGTAACTATGTTGGTGCCAAATTCCTGTCCCTTTCTCCCTGCATACTTAAGTCTTCTCACCTCTAATTACCATTACAGGATACTCCTACTTCTTCTACGCTTCCCATTGCCTTACTGGTTTCCATCTTCTTGTTCTGATACTTTTTTATTTAAATACCCAAGATGGAAAAGTGTTCCAAGAAATGAAACCATCAGCATTTGGGATTGAAAACTACTCAATCTAGCGCAGTTATCTCGCAAGACAATTTACCCAGTGAAGTTCAAGTCAACATTAAACATTCTGATTTATTTACCCCTGCTTTCCTTTTGCAGGGACAGATCCATTAAATTTGAGAATAGATTTTTCAGAAGGCATAGTAGCTAGATACATCAGACCTGGCTGTAAAACTAGCTTATTCATTTTTAGTTTAGTCTTTGTCATGATCAGTGAACAATTACTGCTTCATAACTGATTTACCTTGAGCACAGCAACTCTGTGACTCAGTTTTTGTGCTCCCACTTAAGACAACTTGAAATATTTAAACCCTAAAACTCGAGCAGAACTCTACTTCTATGACATCTGTTGTTTCTTTTGTAACTGCGAAGTAAATGCATTTATGGCTTCTGTCTTGCATTTTTTCATTCTGGTTTTGTCTATGGATACCATGAAAGCTTTCTACCTGAAGAGTGCAGAGGTATTAATACTTTTGGCTCAGCAAGGGAACAAAGCTTTTATTAATATAAATGAAGTACCTGGTGAGGATACAGGCAACTGGAGGAGCTGGTGGTATTGATTTGTACAGGGATAAAAGGACTTGTAGGAAATGTTTCTTTTAAAATGATAGGCTGATTGTTCTTGGGCACAGAGCAAAAGGAATCAAATGTAACCCAGGTGCTGAAAATACCCATTGGTTAAGAAGAGAAGGCTAGAGGACAGATACAGTCATAAATGAGGTGGTGTTTGCAGGTTGCTAGCCAAATTAGCACAGATTTTGGGGGGTATTTTATGGTGCATGAAATAGGTAAAGTGTTGAGAGCTCTGTTCAGCAGCTATCTGCTTTTAAATCTGTGGTTTAAAAACAATACTACTTCAGTATCCTAAAGTTTGATCTTCACTAGAAAGTCACTTTTCCTGGGTCATACTGAAACTGCTCCAAGGACCAGGACACTGCTCCCTCTAATGTCTCAGATGAGGCAACACTTAGTGTATTGAGTACATTACTCTGAGTAATTTAATTCAGCTTTTTCAACTATTTTCTTGTTTTTTATAGCAACGTAGACAGCAAAGGATAACTCAGAGAGCACATGCTATTAATAATGGAGACTATCAGAGGTAAGTTGTAAAGTTTTATTCATGATAATTGAGAGCTGTGACTGTTTTTACTCCTGTTCCTCATCTCCCCTGACCAAAAAAAGAAAAACGCACCACAATTTTCAAATCTTACACATTTCTAAGTCAGAAATTGTTTTGTTCTTTGCAGTTCTCTTCACACCATGTAGTTGCTGAATGCAAACTGGTCACCATTAACCTGCAAAATTATAGGGTTGCTTGCATTCATTCTGGTTTTCACTGTAGTTATTAGACTGATGCATACAAAATTGAACCTACACCCAGCTAGTTATACATACACACACACACACACACACACACACACACATGCACACACACAAAGTCAGTGGTTTACAGTAAAAATGTGTTTATGTGTAATTTTTGGCTAATATAAAAATACCTTTATTATTCAGAACCCTGTTGGAAATGTCCAATAAAATTACACACTAATCAAATGGGGAATTGAATGGTTTATATAGTCTGCCTGTTATTTCATTAATACTATCCATTTAATGCTCTTCACTCCCACCTTCTCTGTTTGGGGGGGGGGGGGGGAGGGGAGGGAGAGGGGAGAGAAAAATTAATCTGAAGAAATTTACTGTTGAATGGTATCTGAGTTTTGAAAAGACCCTGAAATCAAACAACTGTTTTTGGATGGAAGAGAGGGGGGTAGGAGGGATTTTTGGTTATGGAAGTATGTTTAGAAAATGAGCTGTAAAAACCAGGGTTTTATGGTGTGGGAGGAACTGTGCAGATTTTAGGAATGAAGGACTACAAGTAGCAGGATTTGAATTCATTAGCTAATAAAGGGAACTGAAAATTGAGGAGGCATTCTCTAAAGTGACAAAGATTGAGAGGAAGAGTAGTTTTGTAACAGAAGTGAATTAATTTTTAACTGAAAATGCTACTGAAAATTGAGCAGAAGCTCAGGAAAGGAGAGGATGTGATGAGTAGGAATGGGAAAAGCATAAAGATTTAGTTAAATGTGTATGTGCTTTGTAGCATAGAACCGGGAGGGGGAGCATGTTGATTAATGTATTTTATAGCCTCCTGAGAGGCTATTAAAAAAAAAATAAAATATGTGCATTGTTCTTGCAGCTCAGTGGCAGAGGAAGATCTCAATTCTTTCTTAAGAAATACAAAATTCCAGTATGAAGCTTTTCGCAGTAGTAGTAAGTCTTGGTTTTTTATGCATGTCTTTAAGTGATTGAGGAGCACAGAATGCTGTTTCTTCTCCTAGGTAAATAACTTATTTTTATACCACATGTATATAAAATGTGTATACGTGTATCTAGTAAAAAAAAAAATGATAGAACCTTTTCTTCTAATCCCTGGTGCTTCAAGTGTTCGAAACTCTGCATTCATAACTTGTACTACAGCCACTGTAGCTCCCAAAGGCAGGTTAAGTAAGCAAACAAATTCTGTGCATGGCTTTTATTTTACTAAGGTTTTCCAACTGGCTTCATGGAGGCAACATCAATGCAGTGAACTTCTCTTGTAAAGCCCAGCTGTGTATTAAAGATGCCAATGTGTGTGTGTAGCTCTTTTAATAATCTCTCTGCAAAATAAGTAGAATCATACTAATTGTTATTTTTTTTTCCTAATGAAGTGTGAGAGAGGATTCAGCTGCCTGTATTTAAAAATTCCACTATTTAGAGGAAAGTTACTTTATACGCTTAGATCCATGTCTTGATGACAGTACATGACAGTCACTAAGCAGTTGTAGGACTGATGTTAATTCTTGGGAAACAGTGCATACAGTTTGAGTTTTTTTGGAGGGAAAGGTTGATTTAGTTGGTTGGTTTTGTTTTGTGGGGTTTTTTGTTTGGTTGGGTTTTTTTTTGTTGTTTTTTGCAAGTCTTTACACAAGTCCCACTTACAGCTTACCCAATTTCTCTATAGTTCTAGGTAGTCTTGCTTAATGTCCTCTTGCAATATCTTAGTAATGTTGACTATCAAAAAGTTACTGTAGATGCTTTGAAGTAATGGACGAAGTGTTTTTTCAAGTGTTCCTGAGCTTTAAAGGCCACAAAGCACAAAACCTCCTTCATTTGAAAGTTGGTTTACATATTGAACCTCAAATTCAAGTATGTATATGAATTAAAAATAGTTTATTTGGTTTTGGTTTTGTTTGGTGTATTGGTTTGGTTTTATTTTATCTAGGGCTTTCATCTGATGCTACAGTGCTTACACCCAACACGGAGAGCAGTTGTGACTTAATGACCAAAACCAAATCAGTGAGTGGAAATGATGACAGTACTTCATTAGATTTAGAGTGGGAAGATGAAGAAGGTATTTATTCTGCTCTTGAGTTTCATTCTGAACCTCCAAGTTAAAAATACTAACAGTGTTAAACTATGTAAATGTGTTATTTTTGAAAGGGAAGGTGATTTAAAAACTTAATTCTGATGGAACTTGTCAAGTGTGTAATGATTAAACTGTAGATTATTTTTACATAGGAAATTTATTATTTTGATGAATTTCTAAGAAATGAATCCGTTTCTTTGGATCATTCAGTCAATGTCTTTTCCTGCATTTTGTGGAATGGACTTGCAAACTCACATCAGCTGTAATGGTAAAGAAATGCTGCCCTCTTATGAGCCAGTAGTAGTAGGAACAGCTTGTTCCTTGTCTTAAAATGTGTAAGTTGGTCAGAAGTGCATCAACCTGCCTAAAACTGGAGAACAGAATGACTATGTAGTTGCATTTCTGATTCCTAGTAGCTTGTGCTTTACAGAGGGGAGTGATTTTAATAGGTCATTGTGGCAGCAGTGCTTCTCTTCACTCTAGTAACCTCTGATCTTGAGCAGAACCAGGGGTAAGATAACGTATGGAAGACTGCTTTAGAACATAACTGGTTTTCATGGCTACAAAGGAAGGAATGTTGTCATTCGAAAGAAGTACAAGCCAATGTTGCAAGGGCTTTGTGTAGTTTTTAGGACATTCTTAGTAGATATGACGAACTGAAGTGTATTAAAACCACCTCCCTAAAGGGGCTGACTGCTTGCTCAGTTACTGTGTGTGCTGTCAAAATCTAGTGTGGAGACTGAACAACTAACAAAATAGAAGTGTGTGTGGGGTTTAGTGTCAACTGGGGTATTAATTTATGGTCTCATTTTTGCTGTTAGTAGACAAAGTCATAGGGGGGCTGAATGCAAAGTAGAGAAGAACCAGTACTTTTTGATAGTATTATCTTTGAAAAACCCATCAACTAAGAATAGTACAAAAAGATGACTTTTATTGACAGAAAAGTTGCCAAGTTAGGAGCTTTTTAACAGGGAAACAATGTCCTTCATGAATTACACACTTCTGAGACAGGAATTGTTTTCATTCTTTGGTGTCATGTACAGATACCAAACAAGGAACTTGTAATACTGATGTTGTATTGGTATTTTTGGCAGAGTGTGCTTAGATAGACAACAGCTTCAGTGAGCCATTGGTACCAGAGGAATAACTAAATTGAAAACAGCTATGTTTTAAGAGAGCCATGAAACCGCAACATAGAATCTGTCTTTTGGTGTCTGATGAGGGGAAAAATTTTCCTCATATTTTTTCCCTGTGGCTTACCCACTGCAAGAGTTCCGTGTTTCACTTGCAATATGAAGTTTTTAATTATAATTAATTAATTAGCTAGTTACTCCACATTTAAAAGAGTTTATTTAGGAATGTATGAGAACAGCAAAGAGGATCATCGTAAATCCTCCTCTTCTTCCTTTCCAGTGGTTTGGGTTTTGGTCACCATGACTAAAGTCAGTAATTACTGACAGATAGCATCTCTGATGTGCTTGTGCAGTTTTCAACCAATCTTTTGCCTTATTTTGTGTGAAATTGAATATATTTTTTTCAGACAAACTGAAGAGCTTTCCTAGACAAATGTACCTAATATCTCTCTAGAGTTTAGTTGCTGTTTAAAATGTTTCATGTGGTAATGTTTTATCTGTCAGTTTCAGCAGCATTACAGGTTTCTGCAGACATTAAGCTTTTCTGGAAATGGCATGGTACCAAAGATCTTCTGATATTTACATACCTATAATATAGGGCAGCAGGTGTTTTAAATAGGAGAGAGAAACACTGCCAATGAGATGTTTTGTTGTGTTGTCTGGGTTCATTAGAACTCTAAAGCAAAATCAGTGGCTGTGTTCATTTGGGCTAAAACTGACTGCAAACTGTGTATTTAATATGAACACCACCACCTGAAAAAATACGATGATGCTCAGGAGTGAAATTATCAGGGTCTGAGTTTCTAAAGGATTCTTGCTGTTTCTTCTAATGCTCTAAGGCAAACGTAAAGGTACTTCCCTCAAAATGGTGTCTTTCTCATAAACGCTTCTTTAATCACAGGCATGAACAGGATGATTCCTATGAGAGAACGCTCCAAAACAGAAGAAGATATACTCCGGGCAGCACTGAAATTTAATAGCAAGAATACAGGAAGTAATCCAGCTTCAGCCTCTGATGATTCCAATGGATTAGAGTGGGAGAATGACTTTGTTAGTGCTGAAATGGATGATAATGGCAATTCTGAATACGCCGGATTTGTAAATCCTGTGTTAGAGTTGTCTGTATCAGATGTAAGGACATCTGTTTCTGATCATCAAGACAGGTAGTGAAACTGCATGGCCCTTGTCTGTGACCAAATGCTGGGAAGTGGAATAGAATGTACAAACCCAGTTCACTCTTTTGAATGTGGTTCCCTTTTTCTTCCCGATTGAGTGGGAATGACTTGCTATCTGAATTAATTCAGAATTAAGTGCAATTTCATCATCTACCTTCTAAACTTTTATGAAAACTGGGATGATTCTCTTGTGTATATTTCTGAGTACCTGGATTTAATACAAAATTGTCTGCACTAATTTAAGCTTCGTAGCTTGGCATATCTATATTTTAACTAGCATCCCCCCCCCCCAGATGTCATTTCTGCTGATTTTGTTTTTAAAAGTCATCAGTGGCCTAACATCTAAGAAATGGTCTTATATTTATTTAATCAATACTTGAATATAGAAAAGGAATTTTAAAATTTTATTTTCAACGTGCTTTTTGACTTGTTCTTTAGCTGTTGAGAGAGTGTGCTTAGCCAGCTACAAAACAAATATCCATTGGGATAAATGGCAGGTTTTCCCCATTTAGCTTACAGTCTTTTTAGCCTTCTGTTGTCCTCCTTCCAATTTATTTCATTTTTTTATTACTTTAAGCGCAGTTAACCTCAATAAACATAAATCATTGGGTTAGATTAGGTAAGATACTGTCTTGTATAGTATGCCAACCTTAGTAAGTGTGTGCTAGATAGAAGAGTTACTATAAAAAAAATCTTTATGCATCAAACAGGAAACTTCAGCCCATGTCTAGTGGGGAGCTAGGAGGACAAAATTCTGGATTTTTTTTTTTTTTTTTTCTTCTCCCCCTTCCCCTCCCTCCGAACAGATCAACATCTGTTCCTACATTGTCCTTCAAATTCTTTAGTGGTGGAAAATTTGCAATTCAACTCAGCTGGAAGGATTAGTGAAAAACAACATTTTCTGAACAAACTGAGGGAGGGCTGATTGCTCTGCTGCCTGGGTATGAAGAACAAGAACCTAAAGGTTGATTATCTGGTTTTTAAATCAGGGGAATAAAAAGTTCAGGTTACAAACCAGTGTGTTTAAGTGATCCAGCTTTCCTGTGCCTCTGAACTGGATCTGTAATACTGCTATTACAGACTGAAATTCAAGGAAGTTTTTGATTATTGCAAATCTGGTGTAATGTATCCCGATACTTTTGCAGGTTATACTTTAAAAAAAAGCTCACTGGAGAAGGTGCAAAACAGTTGTAGAAGGCGGGCTTTCCCCAGAGTTTCAGTAAAGCCGTTCTACTTTACTGTTGTTTTGTGTGGCTGTCTTGTTTTCCCCTGGAAAAAAGCGGGGTGGGTTTAGCTTCACCTCTGTTGAGTAAAAGCAGCACACTGTAACTAATGTATCTGCATCACCAGAGAACTGAATTTGTCAGTGACTGTTGTGTCACTGTTTCAGCCTGCATGTGATATTAGGGTCATTACAGGGTGGTCCTCTTCATAATAACTTGAACAAAAATACTCTACACTGGTATGAAATATGTACAAATATCACCACTAATGAAGAGATGAATCTTGTTGATAATATTCCATTTTTTTAATTTAAATTGTAGCTATGTCACTGAAAAATATTTTAATGTAATTATCTACATTTGCAATGCCTGTAATAAGCTTTAAAAATTTGTATGCATCAACTGTCTATTTTTGGTTTGGTGTAAGCTACTACTGTGTCACTTCTCCTGAACGTTGATTTGTATAAGAGATTCCTATGGAACTGAAGGCAACTTTCTCAACATGTAAATAACCTGGGTTTTCTACCTGCTCAAACTGTAACTTACCCTGCAGTGGTCACTACTTCTGACTGGAGAACATGAGCTTATCTTGTGCTGACCATGCTTTGAGGAAAGAAACTGGCCAATAGTCCAGTGTGTAGAATGAAAAAGTGCTTAGAAAAAAGGAAGCTGATTGCAGCTGAAGGCTTTAACTGTGGTGAGTATGTTCTGCTATGGCAAACAGCATTCCGCTTTTCAGGGTTCAGGGCACCAACCACACTGAGTGACTTAGGAATTCTAGTCAATATTTGTGGAAACTGAAGAACTTGAAAGATGATTCAAACAGCTCATCTGAAACAGTTCAATGGTACTATAAAAGGCATATCTGTACAAATATAAGTCATCAAAATTTTCAGTCTTATGTTTGGCAATGTTTTATCTGTTGCTGGTTCTGTGACTGTCATGTCATACATAGTGAAATCAGTGTGTGAAGACGAATTGTTCAGATGTTACCTCTAGTTACCTATGCATCAGCAAAGGAAGGTTTTAAGAAATCATTAGCTGTGTCTTTAACTACTGAATTCTATAGAATCCCTTCTTGAGACCTGTTGCTTAGAAAGGAAAACTGTAACAAGCTGCAGTAACAGAGGGCTTAAGGAACTTAGAGCCCTTCTGGTGTTGGACAGACAGGAAGATAGGAAAGGTGCCTGCATTACACAAGGAAGGGCATCTTACCTTTGTGAATACAGCTTCTACTAGAATCATAGAATAGTTAAGGTTGGAAAGGACCTTAAGGTCCTTGTGTAATGCAGGCACCTTTCCTATCTTCCTGTCTGTCCAACACCATTGGAGATGACTTAGCTAGTTGTGCCTGTATGTAGGAGACAGTGTTTAATAGGAAGCTCTTACTTTTTTTTTTCAATTCCAATGAAATATTTTACTAAGTTGTTCAGTGTTTCACTTGGTCTTTGTCTTTAAACTGGGGAGACATCAATTTGATGGATGGTCACCAGCTGGATTAAGGAATTGGCTGAATGGCCACATGCAGAGAGCTGCATTCAAGGGCCAAATGCCCAGCTGGATATGGGTAACAAGTGGTGTCCCTGAGGGGTCGGTGTTGGGACCAATCCTGTTCAACATCTTCTTTGGTGACATTGACAGTGGGATCAAGCGCCCTTAGCAAGTTTGCTGATGACACGAAATTCTGTGGTTCAGTTGATACACTGGAGGGAAGGGATGGGATCCAGAGCAACCTTGACACGTTTGAGATGTGGCCAATGCCAACTTCATGAAGGTCAATGTGAAGTGCAAGATTCTGCACCTGGTTTGGGGCAATTCCTGGCACAGCTACAGGTTGGGGGGAGAAGAGATTCAGAGCAGCCCTGTGGAGAAGGACTTGGGGCTGTTGGTTGATGAGAAACAACATGAGCTGGCTTCAGTGTGCACCTGCAGCCCAGAAACCACATGTGTGCTGGGCTGCATCAAAAGGAGTGTGACCAGCAGGTCGAAGGAGATGATCCTTGTGAGACCTCACTTGGAGTATTGTGTGCAGTTCTGGTGTCCTCAACATAAAAAGGACATAGAACAAGTCCAGAGGAGGGCCATGAGGAAGATCAGGGTTTTGGAGCACTTCCTGTATGAAGATAGGATGAGAAAGTGGGGGCTGTTCAGCCTGGAGAAGAGAAGGCTGCGGGGAGACCTCATAGCAGCCTTCCAGTATCTGAAGGGGGCCAATAGGGATGCTGGGGAGGGACTCTTTGTTAGGGACTGTAGTGAGAGGACAAGGGGTAATGGGTTCAAACTTAAAGAGGGGAAGTTTAGATTAGATATGAGGAAGAAATTCTTTACTGTAAGGGTGGTGAGGCACTGGAATGGGTTGCCCAGGGAAGCTGTGAATGCTTCATCCCTGGTGGTGTTCAAAGCCAGGTTGGACATAGCCTTGGATGGCATGGTTTAGTGGGAGGTGTCCCTGCCCATGGCAGGGGGGTTGGAACTAGATGATCTTAGGGTCCTTTCCAACCCTAACTATTCTATGATCCTGTCTGTCACAGTTTAAACCTAGTTGGCAAATGAGAACCACACAGCTGTTAGCTCACTCCCCTCCTTCCTCCCCCCTACTCCCAGAGGGATGGGGAGGAGAATCGAAAGAATGTAACTCCCACAGGTTGAGATAAGAACAGTCCAGTAGCTAAGGTATAACACAAACCACTACTGCTACCACCAATAACAATAATGATAAGGGAAATAACAAGGGAAGAGAATACAACCGCTCACCATTTGCTGTCCGATACCTAGCCTGACCTGAGCAGTGATCTAACCCTTCCAGGTAACTGCCCCCAGTTTATATACTGGGCATCACATGCTGTGGTATGGAATACCTCTTTGGCTAGTTTGGGTTAGGTGTCCTGTCTCTGCTTACTCCCAGCTTCCCCTCCTCCCTGGCAGGGCATGAGACTCAGAAAGTCCTTGGTCAGACTAAACATTACTGAGCAGTAACTAAAAACATTGGTGTTATCAGCGCTGCTCCCAGGCCGAATGTCAAAAACACAGTATTGCACCAGCTACTAAGAAGGAGAAAAACGACTGCTACTGCTGAACCCAGGACACCGTCCCTCTACTTTGCTCTCATGAGACCCCACTTGGAGCACAGTGTGCAGTTGTGGTGTCCTCAACATAAGGACATGGAGCTGTTGGAACAAGTCTATAGGAGGGCCACGAGGAGAGTCAGGGGCTGGAGGACTTCTTGTATAAAGACAGGCTGAGAAATATGGAGCTGTTCAGCCTGGAGAAGAGAAGGCTGTGTGGAGACCTCAGAGCAGCCTTCCAGTATCTGAAGGGGGCCTATAAGGATGCTGGAGAGGGGCTCTTCATCAGGGACTGCAGTGATAGGAGAAAGGGTGATGGGTTCAAACTGAAACGAGCAGTTCAGGTTATATATAAGGAAGAAGTTCTTTACTGTGAGGGTGGTGAGGCACTGGAATGGGTTGCCCAAAGAAGTTGTGAATGCTCCATCCCCAGCAGTGTTCAAGGCCAGAATGGAAGGAGCTTGGGCGACATGGTCTAATGTGAGGTGTCCCTGCCCATGGCAGGGGGTTGGAATTAGATGATCTTAAGGTCCTTTCCAACACAAACCGTTCTGTGATGTATCAGTTATATATATGTTTCTGTGCTAAATTTGAGCCATTGTTGAATATAAAATCAATGTCACTGGGCAATCTGTTTAGTTATTAAACATAAAATTGGTGTTTCAGCATTTCTTTTAGTGTTCCGTGATAGTGAATACTGAACTGAACCAAGCAAAACACTACCAAAAATGCTACCTGCCTTTGTGTGTGTAGTATTTCTCACAATTAAGTTAGCAGGATAGGACTAATGGCAGCCTTGGGGTGGGGGGAAGCAGAAGTCTTCTGGTGAACAATGTTTGGCATTCTTTATGCTGAAACAACTCTTTTCCAGTCAAACCAACTTTTGCTGGTCAAATCAGCACAGTGATAGGATCCTCCTAGGAGAGGGCTCATATTTTTCAATGTGCATTTTGGGGTCAATTCTTACCCCAGGTAAATACAGTTGTAGAAAAAATTAGTGCTTCGAAACCATTAAATTACTGGTGTAGTGTTTTAGGGTTTTTTTCCATTCCAAGTTTTGTTCCTGGGGCTGTGCCTAAGAAAGGTTTCACTCTAGATCTCTAGTTATCCATGAGCCTCTCTGTACAGAGCTAATGCTGAGATGTAACACTGAACTCTGTAGACCAGATGGAAGATCTTTAAGTAAGTGCTGTTTGTAGATGTTTCTTTTGATATATTGAAGTTGAAAATCTGAGATTGAGGTGTCACTTTTTCTTCAGATAATAGCTCAGAAAGCATAAACATTTTGTATGACCAGTGCCACAGGTTAATGCCCAACACAACAGGGCCAGTGAACAGTAATTGAATGAGAATATTGGACAGTGATTGTATTAGCAATCTGGTTTTAAAGCCCAAAGCAGCATGAAACAGCAACTTGGATGTGGTCCATAATAATTTAAGAGCACTAATAGGAAGAGAGCTGTTAAGTGGGAATGCAAAAATAATGCTCCTTCTTCCCTCACACATGAGCACAATTAGTGAACATAAGAAATTCTATGCATTTTATAAAGGCTGATTTAATGTGAAAGCTTTTAAATTGAAGAGCTTGGTTCAGATTGTATTTGTATCTTGCCCTCTTTCTTTAGGCAGCTTGCATTTGAGGGTACTGGCCATTCTCTGTAATTAAAGAGGAGGATGAGTCAGGTCAAAAGCATAATAACTACTGGAAATCTGCAACCAGTAGCACCATGCCTGACTGCGATACCTGTGAAGGTTTGGTTTGTTAAGCTGAGGGGCTGGCTGTGTGACAGGCCTTTGTGCATAGATGAAGGCTGAATCTAGGCCAAAGACTGTAAAGGTTAAGCACTAGAGCCTAGTTGAAAGAGTAGAAAATGCAGGAACAAGGTATTTTTGGCAAGGATAAGATGAATAGACAAATGAAATCCTATATAATCCTGTGTTTGAGTTTCGTTGCCTCTCCTCGCTTTCTCTCACTTGTGGTTCTTTGCCTTAATCTCAGGTTATATTGTGCAATTCGGCTGTCCTCCCTCAGTTACAATTCTGGTTTGCTTGTCATGATTAATGCTGAAATGCAGCCCAGTGTTTAGGGATGATCACATGAATATGTATGCTTTGTCCTGATACTTTCTGCCCATGAAAAGCTGAGCCCCTAGCAAAAGAAAATTGAATTGAAAACAAACTGAGAAATACTGAAAGGAAGATTGTTAAGAGAGCTTGGGGTGGGAGGCAGAGAGGTAGAAAACATGTTGAAATATATTTTAGCCAACAATTTAAACCTTAGAGCAATGCCATTTGTAGAAAGCCTAGAATAGTGCAGTCAAAATGTCTTACTGGATTGTTCTGGAAATGAGTTTGTTCACGATAAGCACTCTTCGTTGAAGTTGTAGAAGACAGCAAATCCTTACTAGACAACCAAATGGTTGTATTGCAAATTTTAACTGGATTTTTACATACCACTCACATTGCACTTTTATTGACATTCACAAGCAAAAGTAGTTAATTTGCAAAAAAAAAAAAAATCATTTTAAAAATAACAATCTTGCTTTAAAGATCATAAAAATATTAACTTAAAAGGACTATGCTGACAGTGTTTCTAAATTGCAGAATCTGGGGCGTTACATCCTAGGCTTGAAAATACTGTTCGGAATTTTCCGTCAAAAGCAAAAGCACAAAGTATAACAAATCCAGTGATGCACTGTGTCCCTACTTAGCTAACCACTGAAACCTGTTCTGTGTGCTTTGTGTTGATGCCTGCTAAATATACCTTCAAGGCATACCATCACAGTTCTCCAACTGAATCTGCTGTCATGGATTTGAGTGGCCTTCTGTGTCTCCCATATGTTTGTGGCAGACAGTGGTGATCAGACAGCAGATACATCTTGGGGAAGGCAGTGGCAGGAACCTGGTATGTCCTAGTATGCCTATGCTGAAAGTAGCGCATAAGAAGACTGATACATGGTGGTGAGAACTGTCCTGAACAGTGGACTGAGATGACAGCCTTCAGTTTTGGAAGCTGTGCAGGCTTCAAAGGATGACAATCTGATCCAACCTCTTTCTCCCCACTAGCATGACTCGTTTTCATCAATCTCTATGGGGCTTTTGCTGTGGGAAGGAAACATAGAAGAAGAAATGCCATTCTCTGGTACAGGTTGGCAGGCATCTGGTACAGATGGCAGGCATCTTTCTTGTAAGTTGGGCACCTCAGCCAAGGGTAAGTGAGTCTCAAAATAATCCATGGACTCCCCTTCTTGAGTCTCTGCTAAAATCTGGTAGTCCCCAAAACAAATGATGCACTTCCATGGCAGGTCGATTTTGTTTAAGTAACAGAGTTCTGTTTGGTCCGCAATCAGTTTAGTTTTCTTGCTCATGTTCTTTATCTCAAAACAAAGTTCTGCGCTGTTCAGTTTCCTGTACAACTGCAGGGAGAACTGAATTCGAGAAACATGAGCATCTATGAAGTTATAATGGCAGACATTAGAATCCCGGCCAAACTTGGCCATTTTACCTGCCCTGATCTGTTCTCGCTTACAGAAATTCAAGCAACGAAACATCATTTTGTCCTCTTGACAAGAGTGGTAATAGGTCATGTGGAGACTATATTACTGTTTCTTCAGTTTCAGCTTCTTCAAAAGAGGTCATGATGAAATGAGTCCTCAAAAAAAAAAAAAAAAGTAAAATATCAGCATGAAATCACTGTAGTACCAAAAGAATTGGCTTCACAGTGGCATTAAAATACTACTTACTGTATAGTGACTATATATAGTTTACTGCTGACACTAAATGTAATGAAACCACTGGAATGAAGAAGTGGGAATTGAGCCTACCTACTCCATGATAACCCTCACTTCCCACCACTTTCATTTGGTGACCCCAACTCTGCTGAACTCCTCACAGCAGTTGATTGTGCACCTCCTGCAATGGCTGCATAGCACTTCAGAAACACACTCTATAAAACACCTACTACTGTCAATTGGTGATGACTACTTTGTCATGAGGCTTGCACAGGTAGGTTTGTCTTTGGAAGAAATATGTCACTTGGTAGTGACAGTGTTTACATTATGGACTTAAAATGGAGTATTAAGTAGTATTGTCTGGGCCTGCACTCTCTGTTTTATGGTGTAGTTCTTTGACTAGAAGGTATCAGACAAGCAACTTCTACAGACAGTCTGGCTGTAGGCAGTAATATTTCAAATGTGTGTAAAGCGTTCTTTTGGCTCTTTAGTCAAAATTTGCCTCTTGTACAGAACAAAATACAGTGTTTAGAAGTGACTGATGTGATAATATGTAAACTGAAGGCAAAAGCTGGAATCAACAAGACATAAAGGAGGAATTGTCACCAACTCCAGCTATTTCCCTGTTGCCTATTGTTACATCCCAGCTATTTGCTACAGAAGTACTTAGCTAGGCAGTGAAAATAAAAAGTACTTTTGGGATTTGGTGGTGGGGGTTTCTGTTGTTTGTTTTTTTTTTTTTTGGGGGGGGGGATTGGTTTTTTTTGTGTGTGTGTGTTATTTTTGTTGTTTGTTGTTTGTTTTTTTTTTCTTGTGTAAGCTTCTCCCATGCAGCACAGAGGTGCTCATGAACTAAATTCTTTTCCAAAGTCTGAGTATTTGCAATGTATCCTAATAAAATCTGAGAGGACAGATCACAGTGTTTCGTATACAAGCAAGTATTTTCCTGCACTGAAACTTGATCAAAGAAAAAGCTACTTACTTAAAGTAGGAACGAGGGAAGGAGTTCTCAGTTATCCACCAAAGCAGCATGTCAGCAGCCATTTAACTAACTAGATTAATACAGTGGAAATGTTTGTTGTGTTTCTGCTTCTAGGTTGCATGTTTCTGAATTGTCACACAAATCCTGAGCTTTCTCACTAGCTCTATTGAGTGAATGATGCTGAACAGCAGCTCACACTTCAGTCTTTTATTTGTGGGTAGGTGAGTCATCACTGCAGTTAAGTCTTCTGACTTGTGTTTTTTTTCAAGGCTAAATTATACCACTGTCCATGAGCTCAAAGCACAGTGAATGGTGATATATCAGTGCATCACTTTCTGTGTGAAACCTCGAAATCCTTCTCATACCTTTAACACAATAACAACAACAGCTCTGATGCAGGAGTGCAGCAGCCTCATCTCAATGACTGAAGTAGGCTACAACAGTGCTTCTACCTATCTTAAATTATTAGAGAAATAGAAAATGTCAAGTAGCTCTGGGAGCCTACTTCAAAACAAACTAGGAAATACCACCTGTGCTTTTGACAGAAGTATAGAGAGGTGCTCTTATGGCAAGTTATTCCTTTGGCACCTGCCAGACAAGCTGCTGTGGCACCTGTGTCCGTCCCTTCTCCTACTGGTATGCCTGAACTCCAGGGAGCTGGAAGAAGCTCTGTGAGCAGGAGGATGGCCTTTTTCTGTGCTTAGTTATGCCCTTCGCTGTTTCGTACCAGTTTGAGGATGTGAGATGTTACATGAGGTCAGCATTGGTTAAAGGGAAAAAACAAGTAATTTCACTCAGTTTGTGGACTGACCTATGGAGACAGTTTTGTCTGGGGCCTTTGATATCAACTTAAAAGCATGTTCTGCTCCCACTAGTGTCTTCCTTAATTGGTTTCTGAAATGCATCAGGACAGGGCAAAACACAGGACTGGAAAGATATTTTGAGAAATCTGCAATGTGTATCAGCTCATAACAAAATGTTGGATTTATTCACATGTTTATGGATTTTACAAATGGTTCCTTTATTAATCAGGGAAGGGGAAGAATGGCCACTGATTGCTTAAGCAGCATACAGATAGAATAACAAAATGGTTTAGATAAGAAGGTATCTTAAAGCTCATTCAGGTCCAATCCCCTGTCATGGGCAGGGACACCTTCCACTAGATCAGGGTGCTCCAAGCCCCATCCAACCAGGCTTTAAAACACTTCTAGGGGTGGGGCAGCCACATCTCTGGACAACCTGTTCCAGTACCACCCTTGTAATGAAGAATTTTATCTTAATATCTAATCTAAATGTACTCATGTGCCACCTCAGGCATCCCAAACTCAGCTGCAGAGTTCTGCATTAAAGGTTTGAGGTTGGACTGAGCATACTGTCATGTAAATACTTATAGGAGATTATATTTACCTACATTGTATTGAACAAGAGAAAGATTTGAGAACTGCACCTGGAGAAGGCAGCTTTCTATAGTTAAATCCAGACTTCCGCAGCTATAAGGTAACCTGCTACACTGCCGTTGTCTGTACCTTAATTTGAGTCAAACAAATCATACCCAGCGTTTTTCCTGTCTATCAACATTATCTCCTCCAGTGTGCATCGTTATCCACTCAGCAGCGCCCAGTGCAGGGGGATGATCACTACCTTGGCCCTGCTGGCCCCACTGGTGCTGATACAGGCCAGGACGCCGTTAGCTGCCTCGGCCGCCTGAACTCCTGAAGGCGCCCGCCGCCGAAGCCGCTTCCTCTGTCGCCATTTCTTGAGGAGTTTCCGGTCTCCCGTGTGCGCTCACACGAGGGTACAGCCCCTCCTCCACCTCTCCCCCCGGCACGCCCCCTTCCCCCGTACCTCAACGCAGCGCTGCCCGGCCTCCTCCTCACCTGCGTGCGGGAGAGGGCATTTCCGGCTTCTGTCTTTAAAAAGCTCTTTTAAAGCCGAGGGTCTGGCGGGGAATGGTTCTCAGGTGGGTATCGAATGATTCCCTCGGGCCCGCAGCTGCTCCCTCACAGCCCGGTACCTCTGAGCTCGAAGGTGGGAAAGGCGGGAAGCGCCCTCCTGCCGGGGGGGCGGGGGCCGGGGGCCGGGGGCCGGGGCTGGCTGCGAGGGTAGGCGGGAGTGGCGGGTGGTGTCCAGGGGCTGGAGAGAGGGCTCGGTGTGGTTTTCCAAGAAGTATTCCGGGCTCGTCTGTGATTATGGTGAGTAAACCGGAAAAATAATAATAATTGAAAAAAAAAAATCCCCTCAGCTCTGCCTGGGGTTTACACGGGTTAAACGTCGTTGTCGTGGTTTAAGCTATAAACTCACACAGCCGCTCTCTCACTCACTCCCCACTCTTTCTTCCCTCCACTCCCGGAGGGATGGGAAGGAGAATCGAAAGAATGCAACTCCCACAGGTTGAGATAAAAACAGTCCAGCAACTAAGGTGTAACACAAACCACCACTGCTACCACCAATAATAATAATGACAAGAGAAAAATACAAGGGAAGAGTTTTTCTTCCCCCCCACTCCAAGGGGGGGGGAAGGGGGGGGGAGGAATGGGAAGAAGAATCAAAAGAACGCAACTCCCACGGGTCGAGACAAGAACAGCCCAGCAACCAAGGTACAACACAAACCACTGCCGCCACCACCAATAATAATAATAACAAGAGAAATACAAGGGAAGAGAATAGAACTGCTCACCACCCGACGACCGAGCTGCGAACTAAAACAAAAAACTCTTGCGGGTTCCGGCCCCCAGTTTTTTTTACATCCTGGGCATGACGTGCTGTGGCATGGAATAACCTCTTTGGTCAGTTTGGGTCAGGTGTCCTGTCTCTGCTTCCTCCCGGCTTCCCCCCCTCCCTGGCAGAGCATGAGACTCAGAAGGTCCTTGGTCAGACCAAAACATTCTAAGCCGTAACTATAAACATCGGTGTTATCAGCGCTGTTCCCAGACCGAAAGTCAAAAACACAGCACTGCACCAGCTACTATGAAGGAGAAAAAATTGACTGCTGCTGCTGAACCCATGACAGTCGTGCTCATGAGGAATCAAACTCAAACCAGTGGTGACAGTGATGTTAAAGATGTGAAGTTTGTGGGCTCAGGTTCCAGACCAAAAACATCCAGTTTCACCCCCAAATGAACACTTTGAAGAGTAAAAATCCATGCTGTTTTGAATACTAAGAGCATAAGCAGCACATTATAAGTGTAGCAGTCAACTGGTGATGTTCTTAGATGTATTTTAAAATACTTGGTTATTTGCTCTGAGCATCAGTGGTTCATCTTCATTGCACTGCCTTTGGGAAAGGAAAACATAGTGCTCCGTGGCTGGTGATCTAAGCTGAGCTGAAAAATTCCCATTTTACTAGGAATCCTGAGGCAGCCCTTCCATCTTGTTTCCTGTCAGCACTAGTCTGGTAAGAAAAACTGTAATTCTCTCTCTTGTCCAGCTGCTTCTTTTTTCTTATTAAGCAAGATTACTCCCAAGCACAGAACAAGAAAAGAATGTCAAGAAACCTCTGTTTCATCCCGGCCTCAATCCGAGATATTTGGCATATTGGGAGTCCTCCCTCCCTTGTGCAGTGCTGTCACCAGCAAGGTGTTCTGCCTCGATAAGGACCAGAGGTTTGATCGCTTTGATATGGGCAGTAAGATACTGCATTAGTTCAGATAAACTATTCTTCATTTGCGGGTTCTTTGTATTTATTTGGTAAACAGATTAATTACTTGTGGGGTTGTAGTTCTTGTAGAATAGCATTTATCTGCACACACACTAATGGGTGTGCTGCCTATGCTCATCTTCCTTTACATCTCAAAAAAAAAAGGCTAGACTGTGTTTTGCAAGAGGTAACATGGAAAAACAGAGAAGGACACAGGTTCTTCCAAGTTTCTTCCTTACAGAATGACTTTCCTGCAGCAGGCAGACCTGGGCATGTGTGCTCACACGGAAGCCTTCTGGAAAAGCCAGAGTTATGCAACCCTGCTATTTATTACATCTGTTGATGACTCATTCCTGTCAGCATTTTGGGTCCAGAAACAGCCAGCTTTCCAGGCCACCAGAGTTTGCTAGAGTTCATGGCTGTCTTACTGTTACTTTTTAAAT
Source organism: Amazona ochrocephala (assembly GCA_039720435.1). Taxonomy (NCBI): domain Eukaryota; kingdom Metazoa; phylum Chordata; class Aves; order Psittaciformes; family Psittacidae; genus Amazona; species Amazona ochrocephala. The sequence continues at coordinate 79,172,697 of CM077879.1, read as the reverse complement.
TTAAATCTCTCTGGTCAAAAGTGAAACTGCAAATGGATGTTTAAAGCTTTGCTGGGCTGAGCTGCCCTGCATGGTGAGAGAGCTGCTGTGATTTGGGCCAGGGAATCTGATGTCACTTTTAACCTTGTAGCTTTTGCTGCCATCCTGTTTTGTGTTGCCCTCTTCTTGGGTTGTGATTTTCCCCACATATGAATCTTTCCACAGCATGAATTTATGCTCGTGTCCCTGGAATTATCCACTGGATAATGGAAGTGATGGAAATTGGATCCTTTCCATGCCTGTGGCACAGGGTATTGCCATGGATTGCAAAGACACTGTGGAATATGACAATAAAGGTGGAGCAGAACCCCTTTCAAGTTGCCTTCCAGCTGGCTGATTTTCAGACACCTTTACTTGTTATGTTGCCAATCCCTAGAGAAGAGGAAGGCCTAGGAAAAGTCATGCTTGTTACTTTAAATGGATGTTTCCATGGTGTGGCTTTTCTGTGTAATTATCAGTGGCACATTCTTGATGCCGTTTGGGCTAATGAAGTATTTGTAGTGTGTAGGCTGAAAGTCTGAGGTGGTTTTGGCTTGACTGTGGCGGTGCAGTTTTCCTAACAACTGATCCGGATAACTCCACAGCCTAAATAGGCAAATCTGGAAAATGGAAAAATACTAAGAGCTTTAATATTGCTTTTGGTCATGATTAGCTTTGAATATCTGATGGTCAGTGAGGGCAAATATGTTCATTTGTCTTTCTGGGAAGTTTATGGTAGGTTAGAAGAGTTACAGAAAATGTATTCTGGGTTATTGAGTGGAAGAGCTGTTTATGGATATCTCTGTTTCAGCTAATTCTTCCTGAATGACCCAGTGTGAAACCTTCCTTCCCAAGGTTCCTCCCTGTGCGTTAACACACCATAAGAAACTTTGTCAGAACATCCCTGGCTTGGCTTTTTTTGAGTGCTCTGGCACATGGTGCAGTTGGCATGGCTGCTAGTGGTCTGCCTGACTGGTCACAAGTTGGGAACCCTGTGACAACATTTCTCAGATGCTTGGGAATCATATCCTTGATAGTTCTGTCTCTCTTGTTGCATAAAGGCCATTCTGCAGATATTTAAGGCAAGATAGAAGACCAGAAGTAGCCTGGACCAGTCTGAAATTTTCTATTTCTCTCTGCTTTTAAATTAACGTGATGAAAGTATCTTTATCCTGTTGGTCTTGCCTGATTTCAGTGATGCTGAGGTTTCACCACTGCTCTATCCTTCCCTCCTAAGGCCAGATATTATCACAACTGCTGATGTAGTGCTTACATTTGCCAGCTGGGTGACAAGGATGCATGCAGGTCTAAAGGGTGACTGACTACATGCGTAAATATGACTTCTGTGTTTTTTCTGGCAGCCTTTTTTTTTTTTTTTTTTTTTTGCTTTCCCACTCACTGATCCAGCTTATCAGCTGTGTCATCATGTGAATAGTGAAGCAGATGCCATGACCTAGGAAGACCTCTGATGCTAAACTGCATTAGAAGTACATGAGGTGGATTTGATGGCATTAGGGTTTGCTTTTAAGGTAAATATGTAGAGATGCTGTTTTACTGCAGGGCTGGCCTCTCTCAACAAGGGAGCGTAAGCGATGCGCTAGTGTTTTGATTTGATGTCATGCATGTGGAAAATGTGAAGTGCAGCCTGCAAGTTGTCCCCCTCAGTTCCTCTCCATATTCTCTTTGTTTGCACAGCCCCATGGACATGGCTCCCAAGGGATGTTCTGCCATTTGCTGACTTTGCCCAGCATTTAATCATAGAATCCCAGACTGGTTTGAATTGGAAGGGATCTTAAGTCTCGTCCAGTTCCTACCCCCTGCCACTGGAAGGAACACCTTAGAGCAGGTTGCTGCAAGGCCAGTCCAACCTGGCCTTGAACACTGCCAGGGATGTGGCAGGCACAGCTTCTTTGGGCAACCTGTAACAGAGCCTCACCACCCTCACATCTTGTTCTTAAAATCTCATCTCAGTCTCCCCTCTAAATTCTTGCAAATGCTCTTGTCCTGCAGTAGCAGGTGCATGTCTTGTGGTCCTGGGCATGCTGGGTGGCAGGGGCCATGCTGCCATTGTACCTCCCTTGTCCCAGGGCTTCTTCTCCAGGGGTGGCACAGGGGTGAACTGAAAACATCCCTCACTTGTTTGGGGATGTGCACGCAGAGGAGGAGATTGGTAAGAGTTGGCTGATGCTTTAGAGTCATAAAATCCAGGCTGGTGGATGTGTTTGTGTGTTAGTAGGTGATGCAAGGCTGTAAGAATGTTCACTGCCTACACCTGTAATGTGTGTTGGGTTCACATACCAACCTGCAAGCTCCTGTTGCTCTTTAGCTTTTCTTCATAGCTGATCTCTTGATCCAAACCACCTTAGTGCGATTGAGGGTACATGAGGAAGAACCAGTAGGTGGCAATATGTGACCAGACATGGGGAGCCACCATTTGATTTGGGGTTTTGGGTCTGAGGGGGTTTTTAATAGGGGTTTTTTTTGTTTGTTGGTTTGTGGTTTTTTTGGGTTTTTTAGGTATGTCAGAAACTTTGTTTTGATATTTCAAGAGCTTTGTGATATTTGTAAGTTAATAGCAATAATGGCAGTGGTAACTTCCAAGAGTTCATTTGGGAAAGGTATAACAGAGTATGCAATGACCTATAGCTAGGTTCTGCAATGAGTTATTATTACTGTACAGCAATCAAGCGCCTAATGTTCAAACAGAAAAGAAATGGGTCCTTCTTAAAAACACATGTATTCCAAAGATAGCAAATACTCATCTGGATCTCAGTGTGAAAGGGAGGAGGGATGCATGGAAAGGAGGTACATTCAGTGAACTTTGAGATCCCAGTGCCAAGAACAGCTCCACTCCATGAAGCAGAGAGGAGGTCTTCTGAAGGAAGAAGGCAGAGTACAGTTCCTTCTATGTTTATTTACTTCTTTGTTCCTTGTTTGCTCAGGAAAAATAACTCTTCCATTTCCTGTCTGACCTGAGTGAACTCATGAGGAAGCTCACTTTGACTACTGAAGGGAAATATTTCCGACAAGATGGACTTTCTTCATCCCACTCTGCAAGTTCTTATTTTCTTTTTTTCTACATGGTCTGCCCTTGGTCCTCGTTCTGAACCCCTCTGTCTTCTCCCCTTTGCTTCTTTCTTTCCTGTCTGCCATCTCAGTTTCTCTCCTGTCTTCCTGCCTCTCTTGTTGTATGTTGTTCTTCCCTCTCACCACCCTACTGTTTTTCCTGTCCCCCCTGTCACTCCCTCCACGCTTTATTTATTTTTTTTCCCAGGGACGTTTCTCCCTCCATCTGGATTCTCCCCCTTTCATCCATCCATCCCATTGCCCTTATTTCCTCTTTCTTCCCAGTCTGCTTTTGCTGCTCAGGACTAGGCACCTGTGAAGTGACTTAAGGGACAAGTGAAACCATGCAGTCACAGCAAGGAAGCAAAACACAGGGAAGAGACTGGGAGGTGGAACAGACTTATCTGTTGTCTTTGCACAGCAAGGCCCCATAGTGGATCCTCCACATTTCCCTCCTTATTCTGTTGAAAGAATGGCTGCCTTCTCTGTAGGTAACTGGTAGAGATCCAGAAAAAGAAAAGCACAGAAAAAGATCTTTAGAAAAAGAAAGCACATCAGGGACACTGTGGAAAAAGGTGGAAAGAAGTTGTTCCTTGTGACTTTGAGCCCCTTCCTTCTGGCAGCTATGTCTTTAGAGGAAGGTTCATGCAGCTTGGTGGGAAAGAAGCTCCTGTAATTCTGGCTTTTGTGTGACAAGAAGCAGAAGAGTGAGGGAAATCCAGTGCCATATAGCAGGTGCTTGCTTCTTGCTCAGAATTAAACATAAATCATCCTTAAGCCCTGATACAAAAGAAAAACCAACTGGGAAGATCTGACAATTTTTTTATTTTTTTTTTTTTTGAAGTTGGAACAAAGCCTAGAGGTTTTAGTGTGTTGGAGCATCATGTTTCTCAGAGAAGAGTGTCATAATCGATTTCAGTACTGCTGAAAATGAACAAATGATTTGCGCAACTCAGAAACATGCCAGGGATAAGTAGTCTGCGCAGCTGCTAATGGTAACTATGTTGCAGAAGTCCCTTGTGTCTTCCTCTAATAGTTAGAAAGCTGGGGAGGGGGTGGAGGATGGTGGTGTTGCTGGTGAGCCCTGCTGGAGTTCTCTTTGTTTCTTAATAACCCTGAGCACAGCTTTCAGTTGTTTATTTGGTGGTCATGTCCAAGCTCTGCATGTGGAGATGATTTACCTGGTGAAGTTTTTCTCTCTTAGTTGTATGTTGCTACAGTTGTACCTGACATACACATCCTTCCACAACTGCTTTCAAGAAGTATGCAGTTCATGTGTGAAATTTCTGCCCCCATAGATGCCCTGTGAGCTTCCTACATATGATCTATGGTATCTTCATGATGTCTCAGTTTTTGACCTTAGGTTCACAAGTTGGGACTGGACCTTATCAAGATCTTCAGAGAGGTCTGTGTTGCTGTGGGTAGCCCAGCATGCACAGTGCATGCCAGGAAGTGGAAGCTTCATCTTTCATATCAAGTCTCACACTGTAGATCTGCAGAGAGAAGACCTGATCTGGTGTATTAAAACCATTGAGTGTTTATCAATATTTATAAAGTCACTGACAGACTGTGACCAGTAAGGCACCAACTTAACCCAATTTGCAAGAACTAGAACAGTCCAAGTTTCCTACAGAGATTACAGAAGAGGGAAGTGTGTTCTTCCTAAGTCATAACCCTTGCATTTCAGTTTGATATTCTCTGCTCTTAGCTATTTCCTCTTCTACAGAACCAAAGTGAGGAAGTTGCACTTTGAGAAAGTGGCCAGATACCAGCAGCAATCAAAGGCATCACAACACAGTTTGGCTAGCAGCAAGTATTTAAAATGCTCTATTGGGAATTTATAAGGTTGTAACAATGATAAAATCTATTTTCTACGTTAAAAAAGAGTCGTCTGTTTCTCCTTGCTCTGAGGCAGATCCATTGGAGTGTAAAAACTGTGACAACTGATATAGACTCCCGTGAAACAGTTTGGCTGAAAGCAGACGCTCCCCGACTTCAGCATGCTGTGGAATAGCCTCCAGCACATCATCCCTGTACTTCTTCACATTCACCACACGAGGGACGATGTGCTCTTGTCTCCTAGGTATATAGTAGCAATTCTAAATGTGCCGGGTTAGCAACATTTTGGATGAGATATGGGTTTGATAGCAGGGAGCTTACACATTGCCTTCAACGGGACCAAGGTTTTACTGTAGAGACTGAATTTGCTCCCTTTGGTTTGACACCGTCTAGATGGAGATAATTTCATGTGCACAACACAGAATGGACAGAACCAGCCACCAACCTTTCCAGCTCCCTTCAAAAGCAGAGATTGAACAAAGAAAGTTATTTTGAAAAGTTAAAGATAAGCACAAAATAAATGTCTTTTGCTCATACATAGCAGAGAACATAGCAGGTGGTTGTGTGTTGGTTTTGTTGTTTGTTTGTTTTTTTTTCCCCTTTGAATATGTATAGATGTTAAGGTGTTAAAGATTCCACATTCTGTGCTGTGTGGCAATAAAAACTCTGTTCCATTATCTGAGTTTATAGTGTTTAAGGGCACCCAGCTGTGAGAGATGAAACCTGCCTTGAAGGTATATGACCCTTTTCTTTTTGTTTTCTTTAAAGATATATATGATCCTGTCCTGAGCTACTCTGCCTGCTATGTCTTTATGTCATGGTGCTTGCTGGCACAACACAACACTATCTGATTTTCCAGAGATGTAGGCTTTAATTGTAGTTTCTAGTGAATCAGTTAAGAATTTAAAGATTATGAATTCTTGCTTTCTAGCTGGCATCTTAAATGGTAAGCAACCCAAAAATAGACCTGACCTAGACGTGATCCGTGCTGAAATAAGTGTGAGCCATTCCACAGAAAGGGATCTAAGGTGGAATGAGGCAGAAACAGAAGACAGGAGAGAGCCACATTTCAATAAATATTCTCACTTTGGCATCTTCTGTCTCACTCTGGGTTATATTGGCTGGCACCCTTTCAGATTGAGCCACTGTAACCTGCTGTATTTCAGAATTGCTGGGCTGTGAGGGAGAGGATCTCCCCAAAGAAGCAGGTGCCTGGTTCATCTTTTATTGTTCTGATAACCCTCCCTTGGAGCAGTTGCTGTCTGATGATGTTTAGAAACAAGGTGTTTGTATTACTGTTGGCAAACAGGCTCTGGTTGTAAAGTGACATTGAGAGGTGGTGAAGTCAGGCATGGATCTCTTCACTCTTGTGCAGCCCCTTGCCTGGGACTATGGAGGGTCTGTCCCTTACAGAAACTCTTGGAGATGAGAGCAGTAGGATTTCACAGCACGGGAACATTGGTTTATGGCTCTGTGTAGAGTCTCACAAGGGAACACTGTTCAATAGGCTTCAAAGTGATTCAGCCATGGCACAACTGTGGCTGTGGCCACATGTGATATAGCCTGTAGCTCTTTAAAGAGGATTAGCCTTAGATCAGGGGCAGCATTCATTGCTGGATTTCATGTAAAGCGTATGCTAATGAAATGGAAATGTCTATAGCAAACATTGCATAGTATTGTAAACCTCAAAATTGACCATTGTGTCTTGATATTTCTGTTGGAAGTCAAACTTTCATATTCTGTTTGTTACTTGGAGAAAAGCTGAAGTTTATGATATCACCACAAGCCCTCTGTAGTAAATTAAGATTTAGTTCACAGTTTTGCAAACAAAGTTAAAAAGTTAGCAAACATTTGAAGGTATCTTTTCAAATGCTGTTGAATGCTTTAATAAAGTCATAGCTCTTCAACAAAGACAAAACCCACCACATTGTAAAGTATCTTTATTTGGGTTTTCTGCAACAGGAGCAGGCTTGATTGGATTCTGCATTCCTCGTTGTTGCTTTAAGTACCACATTAGGGTTTACAAGAGTTTCAGCGTCAATGTTTCAGAGATAGAATATTTCTGATGTGGTTCTTGGCCATTTCATTTCTTTCTGTCTGTACATCAGCCTCAAGTAGCAGTCCAGTAGGCTTGATTTGGCTCTTCTATTTCAATATTATGCCAGTTTTTGTGAATGCTTGGTGTTCAATATTCTATATATGCAAAAAAAAAAAAAAAAAAAACAGCCCATACTTCAAGGGCACCGTAATTGAAACTGTCTGACTTGAGATCTTGTGATGGATTTAATTTGCATAACACCATGAACTGTTAGGAAATTGTTTTAGTGGGAGCACTAGCCACTTCTGAAAGCCTCAGTTGCGTTATTGCACGTAAAGGAACCCATTCTTACTGTATGAATATGCTGTATGCAGCTTGTTAAACCTAGAATTGTTTTTTAATTTTCATGCTGTTAATTTTAATTTCTAAGCTTCACAGGAAATTTTTTACCCTGATGTGAAACTTTCTCAGTGCCTGGACTTGAAACCTTCACCCATGGAAGATATAACTTACCAGCCCAGCACTGTGAATTCCTGGCTTGGGGTTTGGTACCCATGCAGCACACTCAGATGAGCGTTAGATATAAAACACAGTGATAGACATTATATATCCCTATGGGCCATTCTGCATTTTTGTCCTCACAACTGATGAATTGAAGTGCCTCATCCCAGTCTACTGGGGAACAAAAGTCTGAAGAAAGCCTTTGGGAAGAAGATCCTTCTGGCTCTGTTTCCAAAACAAATGCTTTCTTTAACTTAATCATTTTTTCTCTCCACATAGCTCCCTATCTTATATTTTGTTCCTCAGGAATTTTTTTTTTTTTTTTTTGTGGTCGTGGGTAATTGCTTTTTATTTTATTTTGCCATTTGGAAGGGGTTTTTTTCTGTAGACGTGGAGGGTGGTGATACATATTCATGAAAGAGAAGTCTTTCTAGCCCCTGCTCACATTGACAAAGACTTAGCTGTTTCACACAGCAAGCTGACTGGAATTGTGTGGGGCCTGCCTGACCAGATTAGAGCAAACAACAAGCTTATTCCTCCAGTCATCGGGCCTCCCTTTCCTAACAATTTCCCCAATTGTCATTTTGACAAGGCTGTCATTAGGTGATGGCTTCTTTTGGCCATTTTCAGATAAAGATAGTTTCCTTAACTTCCATTTTATTTGGCAACAAGTAGTTTGGGAGAGAAAGGAAGTGCTTCAGTAGTTTATGGATTAAGAGTTTGTCACTTCAAAGGCATCTTTGATCTAATAATATGTGCTGTACCAAATTAATTGTCTCTCTCTTTTTTTTTTTTTTTGAGATCTTTTTAGTGTATTGATCTGCCCCTCAATTATTCCCTTTTTTTGCATCCCCTGCTAGTACATGAGATAGCAATGGTGAGGTGAAGGAACCCAAATGGCCTCTCTCAAAAGTCATGACCAGGGCAAAACACAGGTGCTTTTGTTCAGCACCCAGTGTTGGCTCTGACACAGATTTGGTTTTAGCCAGATGTCCTTCCCACTCCTGCTGTTGGAGGGATGTGTGGTTGGGTTAAAAACCGGGAGACAGGGAATACGTTTCATAAGGAATGGCTTATTCCACATTTTATATTTGTCTGGGTCACTCCTCTGGTATAATCAAAGGGCCTAAACCCACAAATCTCTCTTCGTAACTTAAACACTCTTCCACAAAGCATTGAGCTCAGCTTTGGAGCAGGCAGGTGTCATGTCTGTTGAGTACGTTGCTTATCTGACCCCATTCTCCCAAGGAAGTGCTCTCAGGATCATCCTTATGGATCTCTTACGATCTGAGATATTCTATCATTCCAACATGCAGGTATGCACAGGCGGATTTTATCCGGTACTTAGTTCACTCTGCTGCAGGGAGAGCGGCATCCTGGAATCTCAGACTGGTTTTGGTTGGAAGGGACCTTAAAGCTCATCCAATTCCAACCCCTGCCACAGCCAGGAATACCTTCCTCTCGACCAGGTTGCTGCAAGCCCTGTCCAACCTGGGATGTGGTGGAGGTTTGAAAATGGATCATGAGCTGGGCTTTTGCAATGCCTGCCTTAGCTGTATCAGGCCCCAGGCTTCACTTTGACCTCTCCTCTGCTTTTTAGGACTGACAAAACTCTGTTCTTCGCTCCAGCAGTGTAAATCCACCACAGTAGCCCATTACACAAAGCTTAGCTGTGGCTGGGATTTGTTCTGTATTAATATCTTCTCTACCTAATTACTTCAGTTCTCTCTGTAATGTTACTCCTCATTATGACCAGCTGGCTAAGCACTTTCTTGCTGCTGGAGGCTGTTCTTGATCCCATTTCGAAACAGGAGCACTTCAGCTTCAGCTCTGACTGGGGTAGCTCTGCAGAGGCTAGCTCTGTTTTTTTCCCCCTCCTTTTGCCTGCTAATTGGCTGAGACCACCAGAATTTAGAGGACACAGATGTCACTGATAGCTTGCCTAGGGAGCACATTCATGCCCATCTGTTGCAGTCTAGGAGGCTGTTCATATATCCACAAGGCCTTCATTTAATTCTTGTCAGAAAGTAATGTAAATCCAGTTTACCTCAGAGGTCACAGCCAAGATTTATGCCAATGAGCCCCCTGCCATTTACACACACTGGTTGTATAGGATGAAAAGAAAGCCTTTCATGTTGGTGCATATTAACAAGAAAGCTTGCCTTGGGAGAGGCTTTTTGATTGAGATTCTTCCTTATTTTAATACAGCCAATGCCAGTTGGTATCTCCAGCTTTACCAAAAGAAAACATATAATCTTTCAGCCAGAGAAGGGAACTAGAGGAATAAATAAATAAATGAAGCTCCTAGCAAATCCATTTTATTTTGTTTTTGTAAACTATCTTTTCTCTTTCATGCAGCAAAGAGAAAAGAAAGGTAAATGCTCTAGGGAAAGACAGGTATGTATGCACTGAAATGATCAGGAAGCTGAATTTGCTTTTTGTGGAAGATGATGTTAACTCCATCACTGAAATTTTTGCTAATTTATCGTGGCATGTTTTCTTTTTCTGTGTTGTGGGGTTCTTTATTTTCCAGCACTGCCTCTGTGTCATGACTTTACTCTGTACTTCTCATTTAGGAAAAGACTGAACCAGCTTAAAAAGCTGCCCTAAAAATCAGTGTGGCTTCATTGGCCTTAGTGAAGCTCTGTGCATATAGGCCACAATAGACTACAAGCTGCCGTGCGCATCTTCATGTTGCGTATTTCATTACTTGATTTGAACAAGGAAACTGGATTTCACAGAGTTGGAAGTAAGGATTCCTACCCCAGCATGCGCGGAAAATGCCCTCCTGCCCTATGGTGTCAGCATGACTAAAGAATATGAGCAAGCCCTATAGAGTTAGACTGGAGGAAAAAGCTAGAGGTGCTCCCTTTTCCTCCTTCCTTTTCCCTTGTTTGTCTACCCAGTGGATTTTACCTTGGCAAATACTTCCCAGTGTTACAGGCATGAAAATCATTTGCACAGTATCATAATGGTTAGGGATTAGGAGGGAGGAGAGCAAGGCGTCGAAATGAAAACAGGGCTGAGATCCCAAGTTCCAGTGTAGCACTTAAAATAATTAAAATGTTTATTTGAAAGTCAAAATAGCCTCAGTCATAAATAACTATCCATTCCTCGATTGTGTTGAGTCCCAACTGAGAGCTCTGGGAATAAGGTTTATTTGCTCCCTGTTGGGATTAATCCATAAATGTAGTCTCCACGTGGAACTCATCAGGTCTTTGCTTCCTCTTCATTAGTCTCCCTGGAACGGGAGGGTAGCCTGAATAAGATGAAAATTAGGATAATAAATTTTCAGAGAGAAAAGGTCTGGTGGTCTCTAATTTGTGTTTCAGGACCATAATGCTGTGGAAAATTCCCCAAATTATGTTGTCTAAGAAACCAGTGCTTGTAATGCTCCCAGCATGTGAAATTTGAATGTGGCAATTACATCTTCTTTAAACCTCGAAAAGGTAATCGCGGTCTTAAAGTAGGTAGATTGACTCCCAGGCTCCCTTCTATCCACAGAAGAACTTAAAATTCCTTTCTCTTGACAGATCTTGTAGTCTTCTAGCATAAGGGTTCCGAAATGTCACAGTATGGCCCATTTCTTATTAAAGAGATCATTTCTCTGTATCCCACCCTTTTTCCTCCCTCCCTCTTGTTCTGAACCTCAGCGCTGATTAGAGGGCAACCACAGAAATAAACTTTTTCATCCCCTGAGACCCTTAAAATTCATTTATTCTATCATATTTGATGCAAAAAGTTATTTCAATCCAGGCGCCAACCATTCTGCCACAGTTTTTTTTTTTTTCATCGTTTCTGTTGTAAAGCATCTACCAATTGCATCAACCATTTAAAACCACTCTGTGCCCAAAACCGGGAGTCAAGGAGCTTTCCTGTCACAAAAAAAAAAAAAAAAAAAAAAAAAAGCTCCTGTCCTCAATCTGATGCAAAATACTTTTTTTTTTATGTGTTCTGAAAGCTACAGCATTTGTTAGTGTGTCCTTAGAAAATACTTTTATCTAGATAGTTTTGCAGTGTATTAAGCTGCAATTTTTCTCTCTTCACAACTGTAGTCTCCTTGAAGTGCTGTTTCTTCAGATTGAACAGGACTTTAAGGGAACTAATTAGCAAGCATTGAACATTGAGGGGGTTCTAATGGCCTCTAGAAGGTTTTGCTGGTTCTGCTGTTTGGTTTTAGTCTCTGGACCTGCATTTGCCCAGGTCTGGGAGCAGGGTGCTTGGTTTTTTTGTGTCCCAGCTGTCATTCAGTGCCACAGCTGTCACAAAACACAACTTACAAAGTGGCGTCTGTGTAAAGGATGCTGCTAGAGCTTAGAAAGCTCTTCAGTGCTTTTTAAGCTGATTTTATGATGCGAGGCATTGCCCCTAGTGATGGGTCTCAAAAAGCTGTATCTTCCTTCTGAGCACTAATGTACAGTTTATTGCACTTTTTCTACACAGTTCCAGCACTTTATTGTCCCTGCTGCTGTAAATCAGCATTTATTACTGGAAGTGTCCTTGCTGTTTATTCAGCTCTGTGGAAAAATAGACTTGAAGAAAAATTCCTGGCTCACTGACAGTCATGTATCACTGTTAGAGATCTGGCAGTTTCCTGGTGAGTGAAACCCTGACAATCCTAGAAAGCCAAGAGCTGTACTTCTACAGTAATTTAAGCTTCAATCACTAAGCTCCATCACTTCTTTGTGAGCCTGGCAGCCCATGTGATTCACAAAGCCCAAGGGCTCCTGATTAAAGACCCAATGGCATCTTCCAGGCCATAGCACTGCAGACCTCCAGCCTTACCAGGACTTTAAAAGTCATGGGCTCTGGACTGTAGCATAGATAAGCACATCTGTAAGCTCCCTTGGATGCTCTTAATGCCACATTTTATTTTGTAAAGGCAAATATACCAGCGCTTGTTTGCTTTAGTGCATCTTCATAGCAAATTGTGTTTAGGAACATGTGTTTTCAGGGCTGGGAGATGGCAGTTTCATGCAGGCTTTCTCTGGCATGCTCTTGAAGCAGTCCCCTCTGCTCAGTGGGACTGATGTTCATAGTGGATTTGAGATAGGATGTACATATGTTACTAGAGATGACTCTCTAGAAAACAAGAACGTTTTGAGAAATCAATTACACAAAGGAATGAAGTCAGCACGAGATGGCAGGGATGCTGCATCCCAACCTGGGAAGGACTCCTGGAACAGCCTCACGCTTGCTCCCACAGGGCTGGGTAATCAGATAAATCAATTAGCAGATGTCAGTGCAGTTTACAGAGCAAGCAATGCTAGCATAGGTGTCGTACTGTGATTCTAGCAGAGGGGCCTGCTCTTCTGCTCTTCTTTTCCCCACCAACTGGATCAGTTTTCCTAAAACTGGCAGGGTAGGAGAGGGCTCTGCTTTTCCTGAGTCTGCTTTCCAGGCACTGTCACCAAGTTCAGCTGTCTGTCCTTGCTGACTTTGAGGTGCTTAGGGAGAGGGGACCTTTGTGATCTAGGATGCGGACTGGGACATTGTGCTGTGAGCAAATTCCATCAGTGTGGTGACCTTCTTTTATGTTATAAACAACCAACAATATATCACGGTTTTAAATCATAATATGCAAGAACTCAGGATTAAAGGGTTACTAGCACAAAGTATACCACTAGAATTCTTGATACATGAAATACAACCAGGCGATTGTGTATTGGTTAAAAGATGGAAAGAAGAAAATTTATCCCCTCGATGGGAGGGACCATTTCTTGTTCTTTTAACTACAGAAACAGCTATAAGAACTGCAGAAAAGGGCTGGACTCATGCAACCCGAATCAAAGGACCAGTAAAACCGCCTTCTGCAGAATAGGCCGTGACATCTGACCCTGGAGATCTTTGGATAAGAATAAGAAAACACCATAAATGAAGGACTAAATATTTTACATCTGGATGTTCCTGTAGGATCTCTTATCAATATCAAAATTATAGTATAAGAATCATATAGGTTTGTATACTTAAAGATTTTAGGAAACAATAATCAACATTACAGATAAACTTACAGATTATTTAGTAAGAAGGAATATATATAGAAAGTTAGGATAAGTATATATCTGTTAGAATTTGTTTACAAACAAATACAAATATCATAGAATAGAAAAGACTAATTGAATACCGAAAATTAATAAATGGATTAAGATCTGGAATAGAAACTCATGGTAGATGTTGTGTTGGAAAGTGGTTAAGACGCCAGAAGCTCCTGAAGAATACCACTGCTGTCGAGAAGAGACAATACCTTGTTGCTCCCTGCAACGGAGTAGACAAAGGAGACAGAGAGGTACTATCGTGGAGCAGTAATTTCTGGTACCAAGTGATTAACCAAGAAAAATCCACAACATCTATAAAATGAGTAGAGTTTCAGTTTTCTTGAGCCTAATGTACCTTGAAAGAACGTTAGGGAATCGGGATCATCAACCTTTCAAGTGGACTCTTAGGAGATGGGATGATCAGCAAGAAATTCGTCAAATTGTTACGGCGGGATCACCCACCTTTTTAGCTGATCTATGCACATTAGCTCCCATAGAACCTTGTCTAAATCAAATTGGATATCATTTCTGCCTGGCCTCAAACCCTGGGAAAGGATATTGTAATTACCCCAATGAATATTATTGTGCATATTGGGACTGTGTTACTATTGCTGTGGCCTGGATACCTCCACGCTTAGACGAATTTTTAAAAGTAGAATGGGGACCCACAGGATGTAGTCCTCCAAAATTTGATCCTGTGGGAGGGGTCGCAGGAAGACCCACATGCATACACCTTGTTTTATCCATTTTACAACCAGATGACCCAGGGTGGGTAGTGGGTAAAACTTGGGGAGTTAGATATTGGGAACCAGGTAAAGACCGAGGAAACTTAATCCTCATAAGAAAAGAGGAAGTTAAACAGGCACCTCTAGCGGTAGGTCCAAACAAGGTTCTAACAGGCAATGAAGTAGAAAGGAAGGAAAATATAACACAGGAAATAGGACAAAATAAAACCATGAAAACAGAAACAGGTCTGATTGAGATTAATCCATTATGGAAATTAATACAGACAGAGAATGTTGCTATACTATCTGCTGCAAGGGAAGCTGTTCAAAGATTGGATCAGCAAATTGGGGAATAAAAAGAAAAAGGGGGGAATTGTAATAAATGTAGACTATCAATTTGCTGATAAAAAACGATGATTGCTTGTGTTCGCTGATTGAGCAAGGCCGATATGAGATGCTTGAGCAATCCTGAAACAAGTAGTAGTTTGTAAATGTCAAACCACAATATCCTGCACATTGCTAAAGAATAAGGGACATCCGGGAAGACTGGTACGAACCAGTCTAGAAATGATAAAAAACAAGAAAAAATTAACTACGCATGCGTCAGCTTACTGAGGTGAAAACTGCACAGTAAAAAGTGTGTAAAGTTCAACGAGGAAGACTCTTACTTCATCTTGAGACCCCTGCCCAAGACCACCAGGAGGCAGTGCGCATGATAGATAAGGTTATGCAACTAATTATCAGGAGATGAGAGGACATTTACATATTGTGAAATTGCAATGAATATGTATACCGTGAGTGTTTAAAAAGAGACCAATATGCTTCCCTGGTGTGCATGTTGGTGGAGTGGAGACTCCCTGCACACCCAGCGCTGCTTTGCTTACTACCTCTCATTGTAATTCAATAAATTACTCTTGCTGCTATAATTTGACTTTGGTCGTTTATAACATTTTACACCCCAAATGAACTACATTGGCAGTGACGGATAGTTCAGCCCCATTTCCTGGGTGGACATTGAACCAGGCTGTATCTGTGTCTTGAGTCCTATCTCTGGTCACGTCTTTTTTGCTCCTGATGAGAGCCCCTAAATGGGCCCTTTGCCTGGTCCAGCCTTTTGCTATGTGTGGGGAGATCCCACATCTTGCAGACCCTGACAAACTTGACTTCCCAATACCCAGGTTTCTAGCTGTTCATTCAGAGGTCCAGCAAACTGGCCTGATCCCAGATGGCATCTCTGTCTCCTGTCTATGTGACAAGGCAAAATACGGCATGGATATGTGACTTGACATCAGCGGGACATCAGCAGCAGAGCTAAGAACTGGACCTGGCTCCTCCATATCTCAGTCCAGTGCTGTACTTTTGAGACACCCTACATAGGGAGTTGGACTTGATGATCCTCAGGGCTCCCGTCCTGCTTGAAATATTCTATGAGTCTATTCTGTGACTCTAATTCTTACTAGAGGGTGGTGTGTACCCTTCAGATCACGGAGACTAGAGTCAGCTTTTGCAGCTGATTGAAGATTGCATTCGTATGATTGAGCATTTAACAGTGTTAGTCCTGCCTCAGTTTTTATCCATGTTTCTCCTTCTAGCTGATCTTTTGCTGATCCACACCGCTCTCCAGTTCCTCTTGTGCGCCTGTGCTCCTGCCCTCAGCCTCCTTTTATGTCTGTTTTTTAAATATGTTCTTTCTCTGACATTTGTCTACAGAATCAGTCACAGCCCCACTGACTGGCTCCTGCCTCCAGGCTCTTTGCTGATGAATCCCATCTTTTGCCCTGCTCCACCTGCCCTTCCACGGCAGGCTCTTTCATTCTCTCTGCTTTTGCTTGAGAGAATCTCTTTTTCTGGCTGCTTTTCAATCTGGCAGCTTGCTCCTACTTGGTGCCCTTGAGAGCACAGGCTATCTGCCACCTCCTCCGGGAGTCAGCCAACCCAGAGCTGCGCCAGAAAGTTAGGAAAAGAAACAGTCTGGAAATTTAGTTGCTAAAATAGAAGTTGTTTCAAGTCAGCAAAGCAAACTGTGCCTGTGTGTGTACTCTTTTGCGCTCCCCTTCCTCCTTCATAGCTGTACCGTTTCCCTAATTTTAGAAGTGTTTTCACAGAGGCTGTTTCTAACTACATTGCTTCAAACTGTGGAGCAGTTATTCTAAGTGAAACTATCACCAAATTGATGAAAAAAAACCCAACCCCCAAAGTATTTATTTCGTACTTAATTATTGAAAACCGCTCGGCTGTTTTGTCAGATGCTCAGCCAGATAACTGGGATGGAAACTGTGGGGGTTTGGCACTGCTTTTGGCAATGTCATAGAATCATAGAATGGTTTTGGTTGGAAAGAACCTTAAGGAAGGGGCATCTCATACTAGACCATGTCACCCAAGGCTCTGTCCAACCTGACCTTGAACGCTGCCAGGGATGGAGCATTTACTGCTTCTTTGGGCAACCTGTGCCAGTGCCTCACCACTTTCACAGTAAAGAACTTGTTCCTTATATCTAACATGAAGCATCTAAAACCTAATGTCCTAAGCACTTAAAGGACTTCCAGTGGAAAAGTTTTAGCAGGCCAGACAGCTTGGTCTTTGGAGAGCCAGCCTTGGGTAGGAGCAGTCCAAGCAGACACAGGCAGGTTTAGAAAGTCTCCTGAGAGCTGCATGGATTGTGGGAGATCCAAACAAGATGGTCAAAAGCCCTTTTTGTGGTAGAACACCATGTTATGTGGCAGGAGTGGGGTTAGTGTGAGATGAGGTGCAAAAGCAACTTGCTCCCATGTCCCAGATTGAAAGAGACATCCCCTGGTCTGCTAAACATGCAGCATCCTCCCTGAGCTTAGAGCTCTGCCGGTCAGTCCTGACTAACAGTGTGCAACAGCCCGAACCTCCTAAGTACAAACGGCTTTGGTGCAGCCTGGTTGGTCACTTCCCTGCTCGGGGCTTCACAGCTCCAAGATTGGAGAGCCCGTCCTTTCTCCCTGGCACCTCGGAGATGTTCGCCTCGCACAGTTTGTCGCCAAGACCCTCCTGTAATTTCACACACTCCTTTAATAAAGTCCTCCGAGGCTGTCATGTATTTTCATGTATTTCCCCTATTCTTTCTTCCTGCTTGAGCCTTTCAGATAATTGATGATACTTTAGTTAATAATTTTTCACTTCCTTTGTTTGCCAGGTACCTCAGCCTTGAAGGGATCCTTTTGGTTTAGAATCTGTGTCTTCTCTTGAGTAATTGATCAATGTGCACCCACGGACCCCCAATTCACAGCCGAGTGGGATCAGCCTTCATGAATAATCAAACCGCTGTGGCCATGTTGCTGCAGGAGTGCAAGCAAGCTCTGAACATGCTCCTGTCAGCCCAGGCTGACACGGGCGAGGAAGAGAGAGAATACCAGCGGTGCCAAGGTGAGGTCCCCAGGAGGGGGAGCAGCACCGCGGCAGCAGCAGCCCATCCTCAGTCCTGCCCTCGTTTCCTTCTCCTGGCAGATGAGTGTCAAGAGATGCCTGGATTTAGAGGCTATGAATGGGATGTGGGCTACAGACAGGCAGGGAAAGAAGTCCACTTTGTTGCAGTGAATTGCTGTCAGTTCTAATTTTAGGCTTCAGTAAACATGAGGCTGTAAGGAACAGTTTATTTTCGTTAGAACAATGCCCAAAAGTTTGCTGACGCACATAAATTTCAGTTATTAAAAAAAAAAAAAAAAAAAAGAGAGAAGAAAGGAGAAATAAGAAAGGATGCAACTTCTGAGTAAGGGCACATATTTCCTCTCCTTTCATGTGGCCTTTTTTGTTTGCCAGCTTCTCCTAATGTATTAAAGAGCTTATTGCTTGAATCTTTATCTTGTAAAATCTGTGTGACCTCTGTAAGTGGTGTCCAAGGAAGAAAGAGGCTTGCAATATTCTTCTTGAAAGGAAAATCCAAGCTGGCTAATGGCCGGGTAAAATAACCAAAAAAGGGAGCAAGTGCTATAATAGAAGGATTCTTCATTTGTTTTAATGCTGGCAATACCTGCTGGAAACCAGCATTTGATTTTGTATTGTCAGGGTGCTTTGAGAGTGGTTTGTCAAAATAAATTTATTATTTCTTAATCCAGTGGAAATCCTGACCATGAAAGGATGTAATACACTCAGTTCTGTATTCTCTAGGTTCAGACTTTCAGAGGGCTACGTAACTTCATTGCCACAGCTTCTTTACTCTTTCATATAAAAGTCATGTTTGAATTGCTGAACTTGTTTGAATTGCACCTATCAGTACCGGGTAGGGAGGTTTCTGCCACATGGGGCTGGGGGAGGGGGGGCGCAAAGGCATTAGCAAAAAACCCAGCAAAAAAAAAAATCTATTGATGTGTAGGTTTTCCTTTGCATGACACATCTGCAGCATTGTCCGTTTTCCAGTTCAGTGTTAATAATGTTTAGTTTTGTTGTGCATGAGTGACTCAGCCATAGGATTAATTTGATCTTCAAAATCCTTTGTTTGTCTTAGAGCACAGAGCCGTTGGGAATATGTTTTTCTGTCTGGCCTTGTTCTTGCGGGGAGGTCAGCTGCTTTTTTCTGAAGCACCTAAGTCTGTTTTTGACGGAGGGTGGCAGGGTGGCGTGTGGGTTTCTGTTATGGATGCTGGAAGATTTTTCTCTCCTCTTTTTTGTTTTCAGCAAAGGGTGCTTTGTTTCCTCATTGTGAATTCTTTAAGTTTTATTGTGGCTCCTTAGAACAGGCTCTTCAGCTCCTAATCAGCTAGCACTTTTTTCCCTTCATCCTTCTCCATCCTTTTCTCCTATTAAATACCACAAAGTATAAGAAATAATCAGTTTAGTTCCAGATAAGGTAAATCAGCACCCTTATAATCACTCAATTAGACATGGACCTTCAGGTAAACTGCTTCAGGAAATGGGCAATCAGGGCCTGAAGTGTTGCTCTGGCTTTTCCAAGGACCATGTTCCCATCAGCTGAAAGAAAAATACCCAGCAGTGGGGTGGTGACATCGACATCAATAACTGCTGGGGCCCTCTGCCTGGGGAAGGCTTTGGAGGGACCCTCCCAGCACAGAGGTGAGGGGTTTCTTGGCCCCTCTCTCCTCTGTTCACTTTGGCTTTCTCCTTCTCTGGCAGGAGGAACTGAAAGCCAAATACATAAAAATGGGAGGCACAAGGAAGAGGAGGAACACATCCTTATCTTGCTTTGGCTGAGGAGGAGGAAGGGATTTTAGGTGGGCCTGGATAGCTTTTTTCTTTCTTTTTAGGCTAGAAATCAGTCCGATTTACTTCTGCACCAGCACAACTTTCATTAATAAATTTATTGCTAATTAATGGATTTATATTGCCTGCGATGAGAACAACCAGAGTGAACTCTTGTCCTGGGAGTTGGATTTTAGCTGTTCACACAAGGTCCCCACTGGTTGGTATGGTTCTAGTGGATGCTGTTGTGATACACCATTGTTTTATTGTCATGGACACACTAATCGTGCTTGTTTCCATGAGGTGACAACTAGACCTCGCAGCAAGGCTGGAAGCAGTAAGTATCCTGCTGAGCTTACACACATCAAACCCCAAAGATGACTGAAGGCTCCTGGGTTGCCAAATCCTGGTGAAAATATTACCCTAGTTTCCTTTTCTAACCAGCTTGGCTGTAGCGACTGATGAGGATGCCCCTTTAAAGTTCAATATAAAGGAATTTGGCCGGATTCTTTGCTCTTTAGTGCATCAGGTAGGAGGGGGGTTAAGGCTTGACTAACATGGAAAGCAGGAACAAGAGGGCAGCATTAATACCTTTATGCTTTAGAGAGCATACCAACATCCATGTTATCTCACTGATTATTTTCATAGCTGCTGCCCCTATTATTTTTACCTGATTTACTGTTATTCAAGTAAGTGTCAGTTCATGTGGAAAAGACAGCAGTAGAGAAGGAGAAGGCTTGCAGTATAAGCATCTCTGTAGATTGATCCCTCCCCAGAATGTCCGTCCTATGGGATCATGTGGGGAAATGTGTATGTCATGTAAATGCCTGAAGGCCCCCCATCTTCCTTTGGGAAAGATTTTGGGATAAAGCCCTCTGTCCATCATTTTATGATTGTTGTGATGAGATGGGTACTCTGCTTCTGTGCTGATCTTGCTGTGAGAGGTGTGAGGGTGGGCGCATGACCTCTCCCCTCTAGATCTGCTACTTGGCCGCCTTGACACAATGTGGAGGGCTGAGCCCTTGCAGGCACTGCTTCAGAAGGGCAGGGAAATGTGGTTGCATGTGAAGCTGGGATCTGTAATGGGAAGCATGTGCAGAGCTGCTGCAACAAGTGAGAAAATGTAGGTTGGAAAAAGTGGTATCTTTGTAAAGGTAACTTTCTGGAAAAAGGGCCGTAAATATGCAATTTCCCAGTTTTTCTTAGGAAAAACATACCAATGAATGCACTGTAATATGAGGGTGAAATAGAGTTTTCATGTAGTGCATCTTCTACAGTCCTCCACAAAAAGTTGATTAAAAAATATGTAGAGCTATATTTATTTCATTGCCTCGTTAAAGCAATGATGGTCTCTGAGCAGGTTTTTTCCTGGGGATTAATGGCCAGAAGGGGCTAGTTCTGCAGCTGATGATCACCATTAGCCCCATCTGGTCAATAATCCTTCTTAATCCACTTTTATTAGCCAGAGAGTCTGCCCAGCCTAGTGGTTAGCACAACACGGCACACTCAGGCTGCAGCTTCACCCCTGTTTCAGGAGAAATTAAAATGTAGGCTGTAGCTGAAAGGAGGGGACAAGTCCAAGGTCAGATCCCTACCTGTGTGCTCCTACTAACATTTACATCCTTAGCTGGGTCAGATTGGAGATCCAGCCAGAGCTGACGGCTATGCAAGAGGCGAAGGGAGGGAGCAAGGTATACGAGTGAAACTGCAGTTTGTCTTGTGAGCTCTGGCACATCACAGGACGGACATTCATGGGGCTGGGAGCCCTTTGCCTTCATCCAAAACCTCCCAAAATGTGTCCTATGATTCCTTTGTGCTTGGCCTTTCCAGCTGGGAGGGAAGCTGTGCTTTGGGTAGGGTTTGGTTTTGACCAAGGGCAATGCTTTCTCCTCTTAAAATTCTTTTTAACTTCTGTGGCAAACTGCAAAAGAAAGGCAGAAGCTCAGGCCAGCTCCTCAGCTAGCAAGTGAATTACTTGTCTAAGAAGATGCATTAGCTTCAAACAGGGAATCTCATAGCAAGGCTTCAGCTTTGGAATCGCCATCACTGAAAGTGTTCACAAACTGTGTACATGAGGCCCTCAGTGACATGGTTTAGTGATGGCCTTGGCACTGCTGGGGTAACAGTTGGACTTGATGATCTTAAACATCCTTTCCAACCTGGTTGATTTGATGATTCTAAGGCTTCAGACTGCTCTGTTAATAGAGTGGTCCCCAGGCACACGGCTTAAACCATTTCTTCTTGCTTTAGCAGGGAGTTCTCTTGTGCTAAAGGAAAATGTGTCCTGTAGCCTACAGCTATGGCTTTGAGAAGAGGTTGAGTAACTCTGGCCAGCAACCTTTTTTAAGTGATAGTCAAAAAAAATTATCAGTTAAATAATTATTCTCAGGAATATCTGCTTGTTTTTCATTACATCCTTTTAGATCTTTGATTTATTGCTTTATACAGTCCAGTTATATCCCCCAGTTCTGACTCTGCCACTGTCACCAGCAAGCCCTGAGCCAGGGTGTTCTGTGCTGTTGTCCCCATTTGCTCTGCCCGGAGTCCTGTCACACATGAAGCACACATGGGAACAGGTTGCCTTCTGTCCCTCTGGGAGTAGCTCTTCACGCCCAGCCAGCCACGAAAGGAGGCTTGACTTCCTCCTGAAAGCCTTTTTAGTGGCTGATGGCTCCCATTTACCTGGAGGGAAATGCAGCCAAGGGAAACTAACAGGCAGCTCCCCTTCCATCCTCCTGAGGCTGGTGACAAGAGGTAAGAGCAGGTACAAGAGGGGAGGGGAAGAATACTTTCTGCAGGATTGGTGCTCTGTCTTAACATAGCTGCAATGTCTTTACCTGCTCTTTGACCTTCTAAGCTTTGCTTCCTGAGAACTTGAGGACCCTTCTGGAGGAGGCAAGGGAAATGAAGTGGCCCTTTGTACCAGAGAAGTGGCAATACAAGCAAGACCTCTGCCCAGAAGACAAAACAAACCTGAAAGGTCTGATCGATGAGAGGCTCCCTGATCTGCTGGTATGAAGATGAAGACATCTGTTGTGTAAAACGTCCTGCTGAGGTTCTTGAGGGTACACAGAGCCCTTGTAGGTAATCTCACCTCTGGGTTCAAGGACTTGGTTTTATGCACAGTGGCAGCAATGAGGCTGTGTTGAGATGGGCTGTTCACAAAGGCCAAAGAGCCAAAATAGAGGTGTGACTTCTGTTTGGTTTTGTCCTCAAAGAGAGGTACCCATAAGCTACATATACTTTCCTTTCTTTTTTTTTTTTTTTTTGTTTTTTCTTTTTTTTGTGAAAGTTGCTAATCATGGAATAAACTGGGTTGGATAAAAACCTTTAAGATCATTAAGTCCAACCATTACCCCAGCACTGCTAAGACCACCACTAGACTATGTCACTGAGGGCCTCATCTATATAGTTTGCGAACACTAGAACACGAGGACGCAACATGTGTGAATCAGGGTGTCCTCCTCCCTGTGAGTCAGCTCATCTCCTTGTCTCCACTACATCTTCCAAGAGCAGGAAAGTCCTGTCCTTTCTGCCACTGCAACAAAGCTGAGGTTGTGAGATCAGTGGGTTCTCTGCCTCAGGGTTAGACATCGGGTCTGTTGGATGCATGGATGGGTGTGCAACTCCAAATGAGGCTGTGGGTTTGAGGTCTTGCTGGTACCTCTGCTGGTTCCTACTGCAGGGAAGATAAAATGGATTTGAGTGATAAAAGTTTTGAGTGTTTCCAGGTGTTTGGCTAAAGCTGTGCAAGAAGAAGTGGCTAGATAATAATGCCAAAGGCACAGCAGAGCAGAGACCACTGGCTCTGCCTTGTGTAGACGCGAACCCAGGGGCATTATAGGGATTGTCCATGCATTGTGCATCTTGCAGAACAACAATCTCATTCATTGAAACATGCAGTAGTGGCTATATGCTCTATTTCTGCTCACTTTCATGCTTATCCCATGCTAGTTTGGCACTTGCTTATCTATTCCTCTGATTTCACAGGGCAGCTCTATTTCTGTTTCCACTGTCATGTTTACCTCTTCCCTGAAGAACTGTCATTATTATAAAACTAAAATGCCAAGTGCTCATATACAGTTTTTACAAAACATTACAGTCTGAAAAGAATGCTGTGCCTTGTTTAATTCAGCACTGCTAGGAGGCAATGAGGATTACTCCCTTTAGTAGGACTTACAGAATTCATCACATTCTTTTTTTTACCCCAAGAAAATTACTTGACAGGACTCCTCCTTTGAGAACCAAAGCTGCCCAAAATGTAGGAAGGAAAGGCAAGAATTTAATGTGGCTTGTCAGTGAGTAAAAGGATACTTGACTGGGTAAGGAGCTGCAGATGCTTGGGGATCCCATCCTACAAGGTGATGAGTTTGAGCTTAAAGATTAGAAAGCAGCAAGAAATGTGGATTGTTTCTTGGTTTTTTGATTTTCACAGGATTGCAGGCTGGTTTGGGTTGGAAGGAACCTTAAAATTCATCCAGTTCCAACCTCCTGCCATAGGCAGGGATACCTTCCACTAGAGCAGGTTGCTCCAAGCCCTGTCCAACCTGGTCTTGAACACTGCCAGGGATGGGGCAGCCACAGCTTCTCTGGGCAACTTGTGCCAGGGCCTCACCACCCTCACAGGGAAGAACTTCTTCCTAAAGTCTCATTCCAATCTCCCTTCTGTCAGGTTAAAACCATTCCCCCTTGTCCTGCGACTACCTGCACTTCAAAGTCCCTCTCCAGCTTTCTTGTCATCCCTTTTAGGACTCCCTTTTCAATGTTAAATGTAGTACCTAGGCTAATGAGTATCCCTTCGACAGGACAGGCATAAAGTAAAGATGAAGTTTGTGAGGTTTTGGGTTTTTTTTTCAACTTCTTGTGGTGCATGACTGAAGCCATGTCCCATTCCTTGTGGGAAGGGGCAGTGCAGCCTGAAAATCTGGGGTTTAGGGCAAGGAACACTTGCTGCAAAACTGCTGTTAACTCCAAGGCGGACAGGAAATTTCACCTGCTTGAGAGAGAGCCCTTGCAAATATAAAGCCAGCAAATTTGAGGATGACAGTGACTTTGAGTATCATTGAGCAACTTGAAGCTGAGAAAATCCAAGCACAGGGATAGGAAGTGTCAGCCCTAGCACTGCCTTGCCAGCATCCCATGTTGCAGGGATCCTGGGTTTGCTTGGGTAGAGTGGAGAGTGGCTGCTTCTTGGGTATTTTCTTTTTCTCATTGGTGTGTGGCCTTAGACAGAAATTTATGGCAGAGTTTGACCTTTACAACCCCTGTGTGGCTCTCTAACTTAGGAGCATTTGCCTGCTCTCTCCCAGGAAAACATCTGCAGCAAACTCCCTGAGAGACCTGGTTAGGTGGCAGATTAACGTGGCTGTAATGATGGAGCAGCATTTGCAGCATTATGCCATCTCCCCAGGTAGATTGATCCAATTATTTATGATGATGATGAAGATACCAATTATCAGGGGAAGTTTAGATTGGATATAAGGAAGAAATTCTTTACTGTAAGGGTGGTGAGGCACTGGAATGGGTTGCCCAGGGAAGTTGTGAATGCTCCATCCCTGACGCTGTTCAAGGCCAGGTTGGACAGAGCTTTGGGTGAGATGGTTTAGTGTGAGGTGTCCCTGCCCATGGCAGGGGAGTTGGAACTAGGTGATCTTAAGGATCTTTTCAGCCCTAACTATTCTATTATTCTATGATTCTATTATTTATTGCTGAAACATCTGTTGATAACTGCAGCTGCCCTTGTTAAACAGAGCATATCATGGGGTCATAGACTATAGGGACCTAAAATCCTGCTGCATGCTAGTTTTAGACTATTCACTGACACCCCCTGAAGTCCATGGGTTACCGTTGTCTCCAGTGTTTCATCTTGAGGTTGAAAATACTGTGTAAATATTGTGCTACCTTTCCCCATGTGCTTTGAAGTATTATTTCATCTTCATCAGTAATTTGTATTCTAGTGCCATTGTACCATGGGAAAAAGGGAAAACCTTTTTTGTTTTTCATTTAATTGTAGATAGACTGACATTTTGACCTGTATTATTAGTATTAGGCAGGAAAGGGGATTTTTTTTTTCCCCTTCATCCATTTATCCCCCCTCCCCTTTTTTTATTTTAGTAAAATTGCAAGGCAGACCAAAGGCTGCTTCAGTTCTCTGAATAAAGAGCTGGGGGTGGGGGAGAGAGAAATGAGGCTGAAGAGAAGTGATTACAGTGTGATGAAGAAAGATGAAAGTGTGAGCAACTTTTTTTCTTCTTGCATGAGCCACAGAAGGATAATTTAATGCCCTGGAGGAAAAAAAAAAAGTGTCTTTGTGGATTTATTTTTCAGAAAAAACCCTTTAAAAAATTCCACCTCTGTTTATTTTAGTTTACCATGCTTCAAATAAGCTCTTAAACCATAATTCATTACATTTAAAAAGTGCTTTGAGATCCATGAATGAAAGGCACTTCATTACCATAACACGCTGGTGGTGTTCCATGAAGGCAGAGCTGGCTATCCACTTTCACCATGAGGATGTTTTACTCCGGGAGTCTGCTGAAAAGCTCCACGAGACCAGCATGCTGGGTAAGTGGATTAGGCTTTGCCTTAGTGTTGCACTTTAAAAAGTGGGATACCCATTGGACACATCACCTACACCTACAGCCCTTTCCAATGCTCTTCTTCCCTTTTGCTGTGGGATGCGCTTTGCTCCTGCGCATTGGAGCAGTAGGAAAACATGGCAAAATCAGCCAGGGGAGCAGGGTAGTGGCAAGCCAGGCTTTCTTTAGCACTGTCTCAGTGCAGCCTGGATTCACTGGGAGCCGTATTGCTGCCAGAGCAGGGCTCAGGGCACATTTTGGCAATGTAGGCACAGTTTCCTGAGGGTTTTGCCCCTCCCTCTCCACTATATGAAATGGCTGAACCTCCTAGGGATTTTAAGGCAACAGATTTACTGTAATCCTTGAGGCAAACCAGCACTTCTGGTTTTACAAAATGTTTGCATTTTATAGAAGGTGTTTTCGGGGGGTGGGGGTGTTATGTGTTGGTTTTTTTTCCCGTTTTCCTGCCAGAGATTCACCAACCAATACAAAGCCCACACACACACTTCAACAAACTCAGCATACTGTTTCGCATGTTTTCCTAGCAGGTTTTAAGAGGCTCTCCCTGCCAGCAAACCAAGCCTATCCTTGCAGCCTCCAGCTCCACCTGAACACCCTTTGGTGGGAATCTGCACTTGAAGGGTGACGCCAACACCTATATACAAAGCAAAAACTGGAGAGCACTGGGATTTTTGTTTTCAGCAAATCAAAGCAAAATCAGAATTGTAACAACATCCTTGCAGACAAGTAGAAATAAGGAGGGATTACTTTTTCTGTCTAAATACCACGTGCACTGTGGGGTTCTGACTGGGGCTGCAGATCCAAAAGGGAAGCTGCCAGGGGTTGTTACCCTTCCTGCAGATCTTCTTTATCCCAAGGATTAGAAGGAGCCTTAACTGAGTGACCAGCCAATAGAGGGCAACATGCCCATGTACACGTGCTTTGATCCCACAACCCCTGCGGTGGGTTTCGCTGGGAGGCAACTGTGTGCACACAAGTAGTTCTCTTGTGGGATGATTCATGCCACATTAAGATTTTAACTTTTTTTTTTTTTTTTTTTTTTTTTTTTTTTTTTTTTTTTTTTTGTGTGCGAGATCAGAGCTTGTTTGCAAACCCATAGTAATGATGCGGGATTTTACTTCTTTTTTATCATAAGTATCAATAGTTCCTTCATCCAGGCATTCAGCCATGGAGAAGTATCTGCTGGGATAGGTACTGATGAATTGCCATTAGGGAAACCATTCTGAGGGACATGCTCTAACTACACTTAGGGTTGTATGTGGCACTTAAGGTCTGTGAGCTTTTGAAAAGAACTAAAGTGGGGGCTGAAAATTTAGTTTTCTCCTCCTTCTAACTGTTGGTGTGGTAACAGTAGAATTAAAGCCAAGATCCTCTAACCATGGGATCTTGGTTGTTTAGGCTGGCCTTTTGCTACCTGCCTCATAAGAGCTCTTCTTGGGTGATCCCAGTGAAACCAGAAAGTGGTATAAGGGAGAGCCATGGCTGTGGGTTGAATTTGGCCTGAAAGAAATCCATGGCATCCCAGGCTGCCCTACACTGCACAATCTCTGATGCTTTGTAAATGAGATGTGTAAGAAATCAGGTGCAGGGTGACTGCCCTGATGGTGCCTGTGTGCAGTTCTGCAAAGCACTTCAGTCTTCCCCTGTCTGTGTGGGAAAACTGCTGCAGACTTCCTGTGGAGCACCAAATACAAGTTGGAAGTCGGATCCTGGGTACCTGCCACTTTGCCCATGCGTAGGCTTGCCTCTTCTCAGATGCAGATACTCATGGAGTATTCCCTCCCTGGAAAAGACTGTGAATGTATTACTGAGATTGCTGTGTTGTGTTTTCCTTCCAAATTAAACTATGGATTGATGGTTTGAGGACACAGATTTAGGAAAGAGACTCTTGGATTTTTAGCTGCTTATAATGGTCTGACGACACCTTCCTGAGGGGGTTCTGTTCCTGGCACTCAGCTATTATTAAGTATTAAATTTCCCCTTCAACATAGTATTTTAATGTACCACAGGGAATTACCACAATAGTTTTAAAATAGTCTGGAGCTAGAGCACAGCAGGACAAATCAGGGCCACAAAATGATTGTTGCTGCAATTTTGGGTGAGGACAGCAGCAGAA
Source organism: Amazona ochrocephala (assembly GCA_039720435.1). Classification (NCBI taxonomy): domain Eukaryota; kingdom Metazoa; phylum Chordata; class Aves; order Psittaciformes; family Psittacidae; genus Amazona; species Amazona ochrocephala. Next base: position 79,144,597 of record CM077879.1, on the reverse strand, counting down.
CCCTGCGCTGCCTGCTGTTCTTCTCCCTCCTGAGATCGCTCCAGTTCATCACACAGACGGTTCTCCCACTTGTCCCCATGAGTACGTGCACTCCATTCATTATCCAGCACTGAAAGTTACATGCCAACAGCAGCTTCATGCTGATGGGCTGTGGGAAGCTCTGTCCATCCTGCAAGGGACAGAGCTGGTGGGATGGGACTGTCCAGGCACTGCTCTGAGGGAGCCCTGCTTCCTGCAAACAGCAGTGGTTCTCAACTAGGAAGCTGAGAGCAGTGTGTGGAACACCCCATAGCAGTTAAATGAAACCAGTGGCAAGATAAATTGCAAAATAAATCGGTGCTCTTGAGAAAAGTGGGGATTATTCTCACTCTGGTACTTTCTCAGGTGTCAAGGCAAGATGTGATTGGTTGTAAAAAAATAACTGTGGTGTTTTGAATTGCTAATAATGGACCTAATGCTGCTCCCATTGAATAAACACCCAAGTCTCTGTTGCCTTCAGGATGAATAGCTTGAGCTAATTAGCAGCTTCAGCAGCTCAAGCTGTTAAATGGTTAATGTTAAATGTTAAAATGTTAAATGTTAATGCTCTGCAGAGAGCAGAGAGAAGAGTGTTCAGGAGCTTCTTGTTCCTCACCCTGCAGCTATTTTACTTTAATGTCCCTTGTGTTTCAAGAGTATCTGTCTGCACCTCCTGGACATGCTTTCTTCTGCTCATCACAGAGGTCGTGGGAGGCTTAATTCCTTGTTATTTGTTGAGCAGGCTCTGATTGCCAGCTGAAAGGCAGAGATTGATAGAGCAGTCCCATGCGGTGACAGCAGCTTTGGTCTCTTGGAAAGACAGGCTTTGCTAACAGTGCGTGGGGTAGAAGGGGTGAAAGCCTTCAGCCAAATCCATTGGTGTTGTGACTCTGTGTTTAATCTGACAGGGGACGAATGCAGCGGGAAAGAAAACGGGGCAATTTGTTAGGGTTCAGTGAAGTGCTAACTAGGAGCTGCTCTTGGGAGAGAGCTAAAGCACCTGGATGTGCATGCCACTGCCATTCCTGTTTTGTGCACAGAATCAGGAATTCTTTGAGGACTGCTCATGGTTTTGTTTTCTGTTTTTTTTAATGTTTTAAACCTCCACTGCAGTTACAAAAGAAATAAAGACTGCAGCAGTCTAAGACAAATGGATATAAGCAAAGACTGAAATCCAGAGTGTCTGCAAGACTGTGGGCACACTCTGAAAATTAAATGATTCCTGCCCCTGCTTTCTAACCTCACCCTTACAGAAGTGTTTTTCCAAAGGGAACCCTTCAAAGCCCACAGGCTGAGGGGGATGTGTGGTGTGTTCCTCTGGGATCTTCGCTTTATAAAGAGGGCAGAGAGAGTGGATTAAATCAATATTTCATTTATTTGGGCTTGTAATTCCTCTTACATCAGCTGCCACATAAAGATTTTCCCCTATTTTCTTCCCCTCCTCCTCATCCTCATTTACTATGCACCAGTAATTTCCCTTTGACACTTTCCTGCCAGTCCTAGTACCAGATGGCCCTGGTTCTGAGCTTCTTCCCTCTCTTGGGAGCAGCTGCTATTGTCAATGAAAAGGAGGCATCGTGGCTTTGAACCCAAAGCTGAGACCCAAACTTCAGCCCTGGCGTGAGGAGGAGCTAACCCACTAATGCAGGAAACCATGCAAACAGCACACCCTCCCACTCATCGCCATTAAGGAAAGAAATAAAACCCCCTTCACTAAAGGCTGTTTTGCATTTTCCCCAATGGTCCAAGTATAGAAATCTGGTGCAAATTTAATTCTCTCACCACCTGATTCCACTTCCCAGCAGCGAGTTTCCCTTTGTGTCATAAACTCAATTAGACATATGCATTTCACATCATAGACACAGATGTGAAAACGAAGTGCACGTGGACCTTGCTCTTTCTCTCTCTGTAGATACACAGCCACCCTTTAGCTTTAAAGTGATAAAGAAAGTGAGTAAATCTATTTAGAGCACTAGCCCGCCATGCAGAACAAAGTGCCCAGCTGTGGTAAGCATCTGATTGTCTTGGGGTAAGCTGTGACATCTCTGAAGTCAGTCGGGTTTCCTCACCCAGGGCTGGGTGATGGGGAGCTGCTCCCCCTGTTCCATTTCAGAGTCTTTGCCCATGGGTGCATGAGCAGTAAGGTGCTAAGGAATTTTCCAGCCACAAGAGTCGACAGGAAATGAAAGGAGTGGGTATTAATTTCTTGGTGTGCTGCGCAGGATAGGGGGAATGTCACTGCAATACTTGACACCAAGCAGTATTTCTGTGTGCCACACAGCACGCAGCCCTGCCTTGTAAAAAAAAAAAAAAAAATAGCCAAGTTTCTTTCCCTAGTTTGACTTTTCTACATTTTGCGTCCATTTGGGTTTGGAGAGGGACACAAGAGGTTTCAGCATTGAGCAGAGAGTTAAATTATGCAGCTGCAAGACTGCCAAGCCTTTAGAATAGGATGCTTCGTTTAGATTTTCCACAATGCCATTGAAGTGCTTATTTTCCTCCTGAAGAGACACAAACAGATGCAAACTTCTGTAAACACTTTAGAAATTAATTCAGTGAGTTTGGCCTCTCAGCAGTGCTCAATAGCTGACAGAAAAATGTCTAATTAGTGCAAGTGGAAATAATAGGGCCACTTGGATTCTTTCCATCTTCCTCCAAGTCTACTTTTCCTAGGAACTCAAAGGCTCTTTTGTTTGGTAGGTCACCCTCTCTCAGGCTTTTGTGCTCCAATCTATTAAAGGAAGAAGGGGAGGGGAAAAAAAATAGATTAGGCGATGCTCTGTGCTTAAATATAGGGCCTGTTGATGAGCATTTCAAATGGCTGGTTTGCAGTGTCAGTTTACAGGTGCTTGGAAAGGGGGATTCCTCCATTGTTGCCCGGCACAAGTGGAGTTGTGTGTGCCAGCCTCTAGGAATCTTTTTCAAGTGCCATCCTCAGAAATCCAACTCAGGCTCAGTGGGAGGTGGAGGAAGGAAATTTGTACAATCCCACCTTGCTGAAGTGCAAACAAGCAAATGCTTGCAACAGATCTGTGCTTTCCTGGCATGTACTGCGGGCTATTCAGATGGTTTGAGGTGGGCTTTGTCCTGCACACCTCAGGTGGTAGTTGTGCTGTTCAAAGTTAAGAATGAGTCTTGCTGCCAGATTGTGGGGCTTTGAGCTAAAAGCAAAGAGGACATAAATGAGGCTGGGGAGGAGTCCAAGAAACCTGAGCAGTGCTTAAAGGAGTTCTTGTATGTTGCTGACTCTGCCCTGTGTTTACTCTAGGAATGCAAGGGAAGGAGGCTGATGCTGAAACAAAAGTGGGATATAGCTGCCAATCTTTATGTTTCAGTGGGGATTTGGACAAAGTTTTCTTGCATTCTGTCATCCTCTAATGGTGCTGTGGGCCTGATTCTCCCACGCGTGTGTTGCCTTTACTCTGCCATGTGTTGAGTAACTCACTGAGACGAATGATATGAGAAACACATCCTTTTTCTGAGGAGGCTTTGTATGGTTGAAGGTGTTTCCTGTTTGTGGTTTCCTCTGGCGGTTGACCATACTGCAAAGCAGTAATCAGCCACTGCCAGGTCTGAAATGTTTGAGCCACGCTCTACATAGGCAGTGTGAGGCTGCTGGTGGCCATGAAGACCAGACGGGTCAGGGCACCTGCGAGGCTCTATAGCTGAAAAGATGGGTCTTTCTTTACAACCGATGGCTATATTTTGGGCAGATGTTCCAGTGAAAAAATGACTGGATGCTGTTGTCCCCATCCTGTGTGACAAACCTGTAATCATAGAATGATAGTATCATAAAATGGTTTGGGTTGAAAAGGACCTTACAACTCATCCAGTTCCAACCCCCTGTCATGGGCAAGGACATCTCCCACTAGGCCAGGTTGCTCCAAGACCCATCCAACCTGGCCTTGAACACTGCCAGGGATGGGGCAACCATGGCTTCTCAGGGCAAAAAGGGCATTGCCTGGATGTCAGCATGTGGAGCACCTCATTTCTTCATGGGGCAGGAGAGCCAACCCTTGCTCACCATGAGAAGGGCTCGTTTTTTGGCAGATGTCCCCAGATTCATGTGGACTTCTGCAACCATGATGAGGCTGTGTGCCTCCTCATGGCTGTCTTTGCTGGCCTCCTGTCCTCTTAATAACATGCTGTCTCAGGAGCTGTGGCCGATTCCTCATGTCAGTGTGATTGATCAACAGCTGTATAAATCCAAGCTGATTCATACAGGCTCGGTAGTCATTAAAGATGACCTGCAGGGAAAAACATCAGGCTCCTGACCTGTTTGCTTGTTTGTGGTGTACGAAGGAGTGCATGGCTTGAGCTTCGTCTAGGATAATGGCCATAAGGACTGTTGTCAGTCTTTCCGGACTCATGTCCACCTTTTAAACTAATTGCTATTACTTTTAGTGATCTGTTGGGCATCATTTAAATTCATTAACAGAGCACCAAATGATGTGATTCCAAACACGAAACAACAATTAGAAAGAGAAATAATAATCAGGAATGATACCACAGCTCAAATAAAATAAACAGCTGCAACCTTCCTGTCTTAAAAATGGAAATATGATCAGGAATTTCAAACTTAAACAAGGGAAGTTCAGGCTAGATAAAGGAAGAAGTTCTTCCCTGTGAGGGTGGTGAGGCCCTGACACAAGTTGCCCAGAGAAGCTGTGGCTGCCCCATCCCTGGCAGTGTTTAAGGCCAGGTTGGACAGGGCTGGAGCAACCTGCTCTAACAGAAGGTGTCTCTGCCCGTGGCAGGGGGTTGGAACTGGATGAGCTTTAAGGTTCCTTCCAACCCAAACCACTCTGGGATTCTGTTTCTTTTTTCCTGTAGACAGTTCGCTAAGCCTCTGCAAGGTGAGTTTCTCCAAGGCTGCCCCATGGCACTGGTGTTCTTTTCGGGTTTATTTGAAGGCCTCCATCATGGTCAAGGACTGCATGACAGCCGCTGCTATTATGTTCCTGATTGACCGGTTCCTCTACTGGATTGATGCCTCCAGCCAACTTATTCAAATTGCCAAGGGTCTGCACAGGCTGCAGCCCACCACACCAATCAGTCCTCAGGTGCTCATCCGCCAGGCTCGCCTCTCCATCAATGCAGGTACTGCTCCCTTCTTTCAGCTCAAGTCCAATTAGGAACTATTTGACTTTGAAGACAGTTTGTCCTGTGCTAGGGGTGATATGCTTACAGCCCCTGTGCCATCTTTTCAAACACGCAGCCCACTCCCAGCTCCCTTCAGCTCTCCCAGCTCCTCTCACTAGCACAAAGAGGCTAGTATAATAGGTTTCAGAGCCAAAAGCAGGAGAGAAATATGTGAAAGGGTGTGGAAAATACTAATTGGAGCTTTTGTTCCTTAACAAGTCTTCCGTGCTGGTTTTAAACAGGGGTATCTGAATTGCTATACCTCTGACCAAGGGCCTTTAAAAAGTAAATTAGAATCCTGGCGTTTTCTCTGCACTGTCCCAGCTGCTTTTTTTTTTTTTCTTCAGTGGGACCACTTGACTATGCAAACAATGCAGCTTACAACCCCTCAAGGATAAACTGATTAAAGAAAAAATTAAATTCCATCATTCCCACAATGTCAGCAACACCTGAAGAGTTTTTAATGCATCTTCCCAGTATCCCACGGGGGAGAAGAAAACAAAGTCAGGTAATCCTGCTTTGAAAAACCCAGTGGAAGAGTATTTTATTTGCAGAAAACAGAACTATAATTTCTCTGCATAGCCATTTTTATTTGTGCCTGTGGACTTCTTATGCTCCTGTTGCCATGGTGTCTGGATACTGGCACATACCAGTTGATGGGCTAGTTCAGCCAACATTTACACTGCTTCACTGGCTGGAGCAGCATTATTGACTTCAGCCAGACTCAACAAAACCCAAGGTTCTACATGATTCAAGATGATCAAATTAGACCTTAAGGCATGTTAAGGCTATTTATTCGATGCTTAAGATGGTACTTCAAAGCTAGGTAGAGAGTGATAGGGAGGCAGCATAGCCTGTGACTATGCTCTGTGTGATGGGATGCCAGGTCAGCTGGTTTTGAAGTACATCTGAAGAGCTTCCTGTCCCTGCAAACTCCATATATCATAGAATTATAGAATGGCTTGGGTTGGAAGGAACCATAAAACTCATCCAGTTCTACCCCCTGGAAGTTGGGTGTCCCTTCCACTACAATAGGTTGCTCCAAGTCCTGTCCAGCCTGGCCTTGAACACTGCCAGACATGGGGCAGCCACAGCTTCTCTGGGCAACCTGTGCCAGGGACTCACTACCCTCACAGGAAATTATTTTTTCCTATTTCTTCCTAAACTCTGTTAGTTTAAAGCCCTTTCCCTTTGTCCTGTCCCGACATGCCCTTGTCAAAAGCCCCTCTCCAGAATTCTTGTTGGCCTCTTTAGGTATTGGAAGACTGCTGTGAGTTCTCCTCTGAGCCCTGTTTTCTCCAGGCTGGGCAATCACATATTTAGAATGTAGTGCATGTACATTTAAGATTGTTGATGGCAACAAATCTATTTGCAGATGATATTGGGATCAATCAGGTTAATTATCAGACAGCCTGTCCATGAGCTTTTCTGAAGCAAGTGTCTGGCTAGAAGCAGTTGCCGTCTTTTCTGCTTTATTTGTTGTATATGTGAAATAGGCCATGTCAGCAATTCCTGAGCATGGGGTAACACCTGCAGAGCATAATTAATCAAAAAAATTTAGTCTGAGTATGGAAATTGTACTGAAGAAGAGTACAATTTGCAGAAGCTTTCACAGATGAATATTTTTATTCACTTCATGTCACATGATATATTTTAATATTAATTTTCTATCTTCTCTATCTTCTATCAGGTAAACTTTTAAAAGCTGAATATATCCTAAGCAGCCTTATTAATGACAATGGAGCAACAGGTACATATATAATTCTTTTCCAATTATATAGTTGCTGTTTTGATGGGATTTCGATACTAATTTCAACAGTCACACGAGCTTCAAATACAGCCAGTCTGGCCTCAGTAACAACTCTTTACATCACATCCCTCTTTTCTTCACCCTTCTTTGCTAAAATGTGGAAACTGCAACTCTGTTTTGAAATTTCCATAATTCATCATTGAATATCTTCAGTTGAGTGGAAAAATATTCTGGATTGACCACTTTCCTACTAATTTCTCTGCCCAGAGAAATTTAAAATGTGAACCAATTTCAAGGAATTGACTGATTTAGAAAACTAAGACAACTCCCTCAGCTCAAAAAAAATCCAGATTGTTGGAGTAATGTATATCATCCAAATTCACACTGATCCTATGAACTAAATGAATACCTCATTCTAGACCTGTAGCAGACTGTGGTGCAATTGTTTAGTATCCTTTGGGGTTAAGAAAAAAGAGAGTGAGTCCTGGTTCTTACATCACTTCTATTGCTGAGTAAACATGCAAAACTGTAAAAATGGGACCATTTCTTAATGCATGATAATGCTGGTAGAAATTACTCTTTCCCCCCCCTCTTTATATCAAATTACTGATCATGTGTTTTGTCTCAGATCAGGAGGGATGTGTAGTATTTCTAAAGGGAAGAATTTATTCTGACAGACATAGAAACATATCCATAATTATGATTTAGTTCTAGTTTTGAGACAATATATTTTAGGGTTTCATATCTATTCTCCATTTTCTTTTCCTGCAGGGCTTATTTAGTCAATAAATTCAGGTTCCTCTACAGCCATTAAACTTGAAAAATTCAAGAAGCCTGTTCTGGGCTTTGTTGGTTTGTTTTTCATGTGGAACTGAGATTCTCATACAAGAAGGGCCTTCATGCAAGGGTGTTTTAAGCAAAATGACAGCTATCATTATTATAATAGAACTGGCTATACAAAACACTTTTGCAGTATTTCTTAGGACTGTGCTTTTTTTTAAGACTATTTCCATAATATTCAATTATAACACCTTTTGTTTAAGACTGAAGATGTGTTGTTGAGACTCAGCACAACTTTGTGCTGAGAGTTGCAGTGCAATGTTCACAATACTTAGGGAAGATTAGTAATTTTAGTTCATATTCTATTCCAAAATCTGGTATAGATTTGATAACAAAAGACGTTGTGTAACTAACCACACTTTGTTAACATGAAAAAATTTGCTTTAATATTAATGAGGTACTGATACCTGAAAAAAAAACAAACAAACAAACATATTTTACCAATGATTGAAAGTATTTTGCTGAACTATGTATATTGGTGACCAGAAAGATATCCCATATTAATCCTTTTGACTGTTTTTTAGTGGAACTCTGCTGGTTTTATATAGAAGGACTTTTTGTTACTTTACAGAAGAGATGTACCTTTCACTTTTTAGGTTTTTTTATGCTCTATATAGCTGTCACTCAAGCTACTTAGCCATAGAGCTCTCAACTTATATTCCTGAGTGTACTGTCACTTTTTCGTCTATCTGAATATAAGTCCTGGCTCAAACTAGCTCAATTCATTGGGCAAAATCTTGGCAATTTACTGGGATATTGGTTAGCCTCAGAGGCTTGAAATTACAGCAACATTTTTAATTCTCTACTGAGTTTTCCCACTCTTTCTGCAGGTACTTGGCGATATGCTAAGGAAAGTGATAGGATTCTCGTGCAGTTAGTCTGCTTACAAATCAGAGGCCAGATTCTGCAAAAGCTGGTAAGCCTTTTTTCTATAAACATCTGCTTAAGGTTTTCCTCATTTTTTTTTTTTTAATTTGCAGTCACAAAGTCACTCTTCCTTCCCAAGACATGCCCTGGCGGCGTTCAAGGTGGGGTTGGACATAGCCTTGGATGGCATGGTTTAGGGGGAGGTGTCCCTGCCCATGGCGGGGGGGTTGGAACTCGATGATCTTGAGGTCCTTTCCAACCCTTACTATTCTATGACTCTATTCTATGCCACTAATAGTTTATCACAGGTACATCACAGCAATTTCTTCTCTCTTCCTAGTTTTCAGCTTATCTATCTTCGTAGTCAACCTTTCATCTGCCGTGACGGTTGAGCTGAAGTCTTTTATGAGCATAAAATGTATGGTTTTGCACAGCCAGAAGCTAAGGGCTACTGATAAATGTTCAGTGTCACCAAAGCAAAAAATGTTGTGGTATGCTTTTACACTGTTTTGAGGGCTCCTGGCTCCAGGAGATGTAAAAAAAATATTGAAAGGCATCTGTAGTGGTAATCTCCTTAGTGACTGTTTTTCTGATTGATTTCAGGGATGTGGTATGAGGCAGCAGAGTTGATTTGGTCTTCAGTTGTGGGATATTTCAAACTTCCTCAACCAGATAAAAGGTAGTATTTCCTTTTCACTCTGGATATCCCTGCCAATCTAATAATCATCGCAGATTAGCTTTTTTTCACTTCAGAAAAGTCCTTTAGCAATAATGTGTCAATTAGGCACCTCAGATAAGGTTGATATGCAGGACAAATACTCTGGCTGAAGTCTATCTTACACATTGTTTCCGCATGCATACACAGATTTACAGACACCCTTTTTCCTGCAGGGGAGTAAAAGTAATAGTTTTCATTAAGCAGAATCATCTGAAGTGAACCATCACTGAGGGTGTCACAGGTGGCCTCTGGCAAGGAGAGACTAAGCCCAGAATGCAGCCATAGATTTTATTCATTTATTTGTTTATTAGCAAATGAAGTTGCTAAGCCACTGTCCATCATATTTGAAAAATCATGGCAGTCAGGTGAAGCTCCCGATGACTGGAAAAAGGGAAATATAACCCCCATTTTTAAGAAGGGGAAAATGGATGAGCCGGGGAATTACAGACTAGTCAGTCTCACCTCTGTGCCTGGCAAAATCTTGGAGCGGATTCTCCTGGAAGGCATGCTAAGGCACATGAAAACCAACAAGGTGCTTGGTGACAGCCAGCATGGCTTCACTAAGGGGAAATCCTACCTGACCAATCTGGTGGCCTTCTATGATGGTGCTACGGAACTGATGGACAGGGGCAGAGCGGTTGATGTCATCTACCTGGACTTGTGTAAAGCCTTTGACACTGTCTCCCATGACATCCTTCTCTCTAAGTTGGAGAGACATCAATTTGATAGGTGGACCACTCGGTGGATAAAGAACTGGCTGGATGGCCGCACGCAAAGAGTAGTGCTCAGTGGCTCAGTGTCCAGCTGGAGACCAGTAACGAGTGGTGTCCCTCAGGGATCACTGTTGGGACCGGTCTTGTTCAACATCTTTGTGAGTGACATGGACAGTGGGATTGAGTGCACCCTCAGCAAGTTTGCCGATGACACCAAGCTGTGTGGTTCGGTTGATACATTGGAGGGAAGGAATGCCATCCAGAGGGACCTTGACACGCTTGTGAGGTGGGCTGATGCCAACCTGATGAAGTTTAACCATGCCATGTGCAAGGTCCTACACCTGGGTCGGAGCAATGCCAGGCACAGCTACAGGTTGGGCGGGGAGGAGATTCAGAGCAGCCCTGAGGAGAAGGACTTGGGGGTGTGGGTTGATGAAAAAATGAACATGAGCCTGCAGGGTGCACTTGCAGCCCAGAAAGCCAACCGTATTCTGGGCTGCATCAAAAGGAGTGTGACCAGCAGGTCGAGGGAGGTGATCCTGCCCCTTTACTCTGCTCTCGTGAGACCTCACTTGGAGTATTGTGTGCAGTTCTGGTGTCCTCAACATAAAAAGGACATGGAACTGTTAGAACAAGTGCAGAGGAGGGCCACGAGGATGATCAGGGGACTGGAGCACCTCTCGTATGAAGACAGGCTGAGAAAATTGGGGCTGTTCAGCCTGGAGAAGAGAAGGCTGCGTGGAGACCTCCTAGCAGCCTTCCAATACCTGAAGGGGGCCTATAGGGATGCTGGGGAGGGACTCTTCATTAGGGACTGTGGTGAGAGGACAAGGGGTAACGGGTTTAAACTTAAACAGAGGAAGTTTAGATTGGATGTGAGGAAGAAATTCTTTACTGTGAGGGTGGTGGGGCCCTGGAATGGGTTGCCCAGGGAGGTTGTGAATGCTTCATCCCTGGCGGCGTTCAAGGTGGGGTTGGACATAGCCTTGGATGGCATGGTTTAGTGGGAGGTGTCCCTGCCCATGTCAGGGGGGTTGGAACTCGATGATCTTGAGGTCCTTTCCAACCCTAACTATTCTATGATTCTATGATTCTATGACTAAGGTTAATATTTTTTTTCCTCATAACCAAGCATGTCTGCTTGCTGAGCTGCACTACACTATCTCTTGTGGGTGATGGCTGTTTCCCATCACTGCAGTATCTAAACGCCTTGCAACAGCTTCCATACCTGTCTTGAGCACCTTTTTGAGGCTCAGCCATGCTAATCTTCCCACTGTAGATGAGCCAACAGTCACACCTTGCATCCGTAGCTAAGCAGGAATGTGAACCTAAGCCTAACAAGTCCTAGGGTGATGCTTGAAGAAGTTTTGTAATTGTACCCCAGCATAAGATATTCCATAAAACCAGACCTCATCACTTCTCCTCTGCCATACCTTAAATCTTGACCTCAACCTCAGAACATTTCTAAGGGAGCAAAGATGTGTAGGGAATTTTGCAGAAAGCATACACTTAACAATTGAGGCATTCTTAACTATTTAGCTAAGCAGGCCCTTAGCTACCACGTGCAGATCAAATCTTCCAGAGAGAGAGAGAGAATCAGCAAGTTCATAAATTCATATGTTACATATTCATACCTTATTTTTTAATGGGTCCTGTAGAACCAATTACAAGTTACCAACAAGCCCCCCTGATTATATCAACACCAAGAATTTTGCCTTTTCTCCAACTCTGTTTATTTGGGTTTTCTTAAACAGTACAATAAGCTGGGGAAATGTGTTAAAAAAGAAGTTTTGTTTCTTAGGCTATGCGTGATGAGCATTTATTACTTCTACCATCTCTCCAGACAGCTTCACCCTGGATTTTTTAGAAAGACTAAGGTCAGCTGGCAAGTTCTTAAACATAATTTTTGATTCTGTGGTCTTTTCTGAAAAACTGTGATAAAACAGTCCTTGTTTTTCCAGACATGATTGGCCAAGGGCTTAATGCAGCTTTCGGTGACATCACAAGATTAAGCACCTTAGGAAAATGCAATGGTAAGGAAAACACAAATGCTATTTAAGGTGAAACCTAGAGCTAGTGATAATAGGGATACCTGCCACTCATGGATCTGAAAGATCTGCTGACTATGACCAGATAGAGAACAAAGACCAAATAAAAAGTTCACCAAGCTCACTAAAAATGTTTCCAAGAGTTTCCAGTATCCAACAGGCTACACTTTCTGCAAGCTGAAATGAAGAAAACTATAAGGATGACATCTCTGAATTTCTTAGCAGCGCTTCTCTTTTGATCTTGTTTGTTAGGTTTGGTTTTGGTTTGTTTTGGTTTTTTTTTCCCATGATGTTCTGCCCAGAACCTACTTTGTTGTGAGCAGTAAAGTTCAAAATACAGGGGGAGAAACACTATGATAACTTTCCATTTCTTTTTCAGGGAGTTGCTACTTCCTTAGGTATTATTGGAGACATCTTTGCTTCTATGAATGAGAAGGATTATGTATGTTTTAAAACCAAAGCTGACATGGACCTGGTAAGACTTGGTTTGGTGCTCATGTTTTCTTTTCTTTGAAAGGAAAGCCTTTAAGATGAGATTTTCCCTCTTGGGTTGTTTTTTTGTTTTTTTTTTTTCCATTTCACTAGAGCCTTCTCCAGAAGTTCAGTCATCACTTGCTATCAGCTGCCGAGGCCTGCAAACTAGCAGCAGCCTACAGCCAGTACACCCCTCTGTTTGTCCTCTCCGCAATGGTAAGTATTAGTCTTCATTCTGAGAGTGTTCTTTGTATCAGAAAAGAGTCCAGGCTGTTCAATTTGGCTCAAATTCAGCTTTCACACATTGCATCATACAGGGTATTCTGTCCGTGTTGCGGGTATAATGCTGTGTTGTGGGTATGATTCGTTTGCTCTGAACTCCAATTAGAAGCTAAGCAGATGGGTGGAAAGCAGCATCTGGCCAAAAGGCGAGGATGGGCTTTCAAGCCCATCTGGAAATGCTGATTCTTCTATAACTACAGCTGTATTACAGAGGAAAAAGAGCAAGATTATTTCCTCCAGGAAACACAGCAGCAGACAGGCAGAGCTGACATTTGCTTCACATCATATAAGAAAAAGAAGTATTTTTTCCTCCTTTTGTTTATATGTGACAGAGGTCCAGGTTTTTAATTCCTTCATTCCTCTTCAATTCCCTTCCAGAATATCCGTGGGGTGTGTTTGCTGTCCTATAGTCACTCCAAGGACTGTCACCCGGAAAAGAGAAAGTTCTGCTTGTCTGAAGCCAAAGAATCCTTTGAGATTGGCCTCCTCACCAAGAATGACAAGAGCCCTGTCACCAGTGAAGAGGAGCTCCATAGTTTTATTAAAGCTGCTTTCTGCCTCACAACTGTTCATCGATGGCTCTATGGGGAGAGTGAGAAACTTCATGAAGTGAGTCAACTGTGCAGAGAAGCCATGGGAAAACTGCATTCATACAGCACTTCATTTACCGAAGAGGAAAAAAAAAAGGGATTCTTGCCAAAGAGATCATGTCTGTGATCACATCCATGAAGAAGCACCTACAAGTGGAAAGTTTCCCTAATTCTGATGCTAGGTCTTATGTTCCAGACAGTTACAAAGGCACAGTGGAAAACCCTAATCCTGCAAGGGGAAGCCAATTTCAAGAAAATCCTCACCACACATTCTCAACATCATCTGTCAGTGTGTCAAATGTTTAAGAATACCTGCAGTATTCACAAAACCACCCCAGGAGAAACCCATGCAGGAGCTTGTATCACAACCTTAAGAGCAGAGGCTGAAGCCATTGACACCATGTGTATTACTGAAGAAATAGTGTACCGGAGGAAAGGCACTGCAGAAATGCTGAATTCACCAACAGCAGGAAGTAGCTCAGAAAGATTCTGTGGCCAGAAAAATAAATGCATTGATTCTGATGTGATGAACATTACCTTTGATGAAGAAGCTGAGCTATTAGAAATAGAAATAAATGGTGGAAACAGTGTTTTCAGCAGACAGCAAAACAGGAGTCAGACCACTACTCCAGAGAGCTCTTGGTGCAAGCTGTCAAAATCAAGTTAACTCTTCTGGCTGGGAGGAACTAAACTGCAATGGCAGCAAAGAGTCTCACAGGGAAGGGCAGCAGCAGGAAAAGGGGTCAGCAGAGGAGCAGCGCTGCAGAACAGAATCCGATGAGCATAGTCAAGCTGCATGCTTGAACCTGATGCCTCCCAGAGCCTGGCATTCTTCCCCTCCAGAGGCTCCACATAGCCACGGGGTATCTCCTCAGCCTTTCCTGGATGTCGATACAACTCTAGCTGGGAGGCTGGTAGAGAAGTTGTCTCCTTGCGGAGAAGAGCTGAGGGAGGTAGGACACCAAGAAAAGAGTTCTTCAGAAGAGAAAGGCGGGGAGGTGAACAACGTGGTTCCTTCCCTTTCCACCTCTAACTCTGCTGTTACCAAGTGGCAGGAGGAGGAAGAGAAGTCTTTCACGCAAGTGGAGCTGGGCTGCAAGACCAAGGACAGCAGCACCCCCCTGTCCCAGCCCAGGAACCATTTTGTGAGGGTCCACCCAGGAGGAGGAGCTGCAGATAGCACAGAGGATCCCTCATTTGAGGCACATCCCCCCACAAACGAGGGTGCATCATCTGTACTACCAGTAAGCATTGAGACGAGAAGGGCCAGCGATTCCTCTGTGTGTGACCGGCTGAGGAAATCTGTGCTGGTGGGCAATGGACCTCTCAAAGTGCCTGAAGTTGACACCCAAGCAGAAACAATAGATGACACTGAATTTGATTTCATCGGTATTGGAGAGTCAGTGAACAATTATCCTAAGGCATCTGTTCCAAAGCATCAGTCAACTCCCTGTGTGCTGACAGCTTTGCCCTTGAGGGGAAAGATATCCATAACCGAGCACTTTTACTGTGCCAATACTGAAAAAGATGAAAAAAAGTCTCAGGACATGGTGAGCAGCAAAAGGCAATCCAGTTCATTCCTGAGTTCATGGTACAAACCAGCACAGATGCCTAAGAGTTCCCCTAGAGGTCCACTTCTGAACCCAAGAGGAAGTGGTTTTGTCTTCATGCCTGGGAGAATTGAGGAAGAAATCCATGATGCTCGATTTCTGACAGATGATGATTACATGCAGCTTCTGGCAGGGGTAGAACTTAATTGACTTGTCCAGAGACTGATGCCTACTGGAATTTTTAAGTCTAAACAGCTTCATAAAGCTTACAGTAAGTTTCTGCACAGTGATGGGCATTTACTCTCAGCAACAGGTACTCCCATAGAAAACGGCCTCAACTTGGGCTTTTCAACACAATGTTTTAGTCATCATTATTAAGACTTTTTTTGTTTTTGTTTTACAAGGTTTTGTATAAGAATTTTAGCAATGGCAAAACACTCCCTTGAACTGTTTTCCTCCTATTCCTTCTTACCCATTTGCACATCAGTCACAGCTTCATGGAAATGGCTCCATCTCCATCCCCACACAGTCCCTCCTGCTTCAATCTCTTCATGCAAGACCCTGCTTGAACTCACTATGCCAGTTAATCAAGCCCTTTCCACCCCATTGCTTGAGTCTCTGGTTTTGTCACCGTTTAAATTTCACATTTGTTTCCTGCAAACTGTATATTGAAGACAATGATTGTTAAATTAACCAGAAATAACAGCCATACCTTAATTTGCTGGCCCTTGATCAATATACTAAGAAATACAGAGGCTAGGAGCAACACAATTTTGGGTTGGCTCATTGAGCTTATTGAGTGAAACCCACTCAGGGCTTGTCCCATCTTGTTTGTCTCAAGCCTGTTGAGCAGGTTTCTTTTGTTCTTACTGTACAATATCCAACTCTTGACCTAGATACCTCTTAGCATATATGTTATAGCCCCTTACTTTGCTTTCAGAGAAGCCTGGATATCTTATCTCCTGGGTGCTGGTTATTTCACCCCTCAGCACAATCTTAAAGCAGTCCTGTGGAATTGTTCATTCTACTTGTGGTGTTTTCTTTTTGTAGCTGCTATGCTTTTAAAATACTCAAAGAAATCAGGCCTCTGGATAGGCCAAGAAACAGCTGTATTCATTGGGGACTACCTGAAGGTGACGAAGGCAAAAAGAGAAGTGCATTTTGGATACACTTTCTGCACCAGGAAGAAAGCCTGGGAAGGTACCGAACAAACAAATTTTTGGAAAAAAAGTGTTTATCAGTGCTACTTCAGTGTAAACACGCAGGAAAACTATCTGGTAAGATGAGTCTTATACCTGTGATTCAGCTAGTCCCCTGCGTTGTTAGACATTAGCTTTCATCACATATTTTAAGAAGACACTACAAGTTTTTAGTTGGATGACTACAGAAATCATAGCCGTAGTGGGAGAAGATTGTTTCTTCAGTCTGTTTCAACCTAGTTTACATTTGGTTAGATTTTGACTGATCTTCTGTAGCAAGAACATTTTATGGCTTTCCCAAATCTCCTGGTCCTTTTAGCAATCTTTCTCATCACTCCATGTATCTCCCTACTTTTTAAATTCTGGGAAGACAAAGCTACTTTACTGTCATCTTCTGACAGCCATGTTGGTGTCCATTTGCTCGTGACAGAGGCCTGACTTAAGCTTTGCCTGTACTGGGATAATCTGATAGGAGCTTATATCTTGCTTCCTTTTTATTTGACTTCTAGCTTTGCATTAGATAATTAGCAGTATATATAGCTTTCTATCTTTATATATATTTTTATGTATATATCTCTCACAATACCTAAGGGCAGAAAGGTTTTTCGGTTGCTTTTCTTTAATTTCATCAGCAGGTTTATGCAGTGGATGCGTCTGCTCTAAAAGCAGGATTAGAATCACCTAATTCATAAAGTCCTCTGCATGAGGAGAGCTCTGCTAATTATAGATTTTTGATTGGTTTTATAAGTAGCTTATGAATTATTATGGATTAAGAACAGTATTTTAAGTACCTCTGAGTCAGGCCTCCCTTCAGAGTCAAGCAGAGTTCACTTTAGACCTTTGGGTTGGATTGATCATCGCAGCATTTTATGCCTGTAAAAACTATAAAAGAAAATAACCACAGCTTAAATTACTGACCGTTTAAATGCATTACCAACCTTGGCTTTGCTTCTGAAGATCGAAACTCTGCTTTGGAATGGTGTTTCATTACCATAAGCAGAGTTTCCCAAGTGCAATCTGCTGCAAATCTGGCTAAAACGACCACTTCTCTTGTTGTTCAGGTATGTTGGGAAAGAATATAAGGAAGAAAAGGGGCTTTTTCATCATTTCAGTGATGTGGAATGGCAAATGACTGCCCAGTACTGTGAGACAGAATTCAACAAAAGACTGTATGAGCAAAAATTCCCTACCCAAATCTTTTACACCCCATCTGCAGTACTCTTGGTAAGAACTATCTTCTAAGCAATACAAAGGAATCAATAGGAAGAGTGTCTTAAGTCAATTTTGATTTTAAAATAGTAGCAGTTAGGCAATCTCTAGATAACATGCTATTTTAGCCAGTAGCTGCATTTGCTCATTTCAGGGCAGAACACACCTGCCTGCAGAGCTACTAGTTCATGGGTGCACTGGCAGAAAAGACACCATGTACAAGCCAGAAACTCACTTGTAGATGAAGCCTAGGAGTTACCAAGCCTTTTGTATCATCTAACACTCTATGAACATCTATTTTCAAGGGTAATTAGGAAGTCTGAACAGCAAAATGACCCATTTTGAGCACCACAAAAAAGGTCTAAACCTCACTAGAATCCAACATGCGAGGTTCTTGCAGACAAGTTGATCTGCTGAATTTCAGAAACACAGGACTGGAAAGTTTCTCTTTGTGATTCATCACATCCAGTGCCCTGATATCACAGGCGACAACACTGCACAATCCCTTTTTATACTCATTAAATCCTACCTTAAAAGCAGCCATAGGACGTTCTGTTTTGTGTTTTAGCCTTTATCACTTCCACTAAGAAATCATTCCAGAGCTGCTGTCTTGATGTCTGGAAACTTTCTGCTATTTTCTAATCTATAATTAGTCAATTTATATTTATTGTCTTTCTCACAACTTCTTTGAGGCCTAGATTGAAGGAAGAAGAAGCTATAGCATCCCCTCATCATCTCCGTTCTCTTGAAGACAAGACTTCAGTTAGAGGAGCTTTAGCATCCTTGTTTTCACATCTCCGCTCACATGATGGTCATTATCCCTCTCTTTTCAGATACTGGAAGATAGAATTATAAAAGGATGTGTGAGCGTAGAGCCCTATATCCTTGGGGAGTTTGTGAAGCTGTCCAACAACACAAAGGTAGCAAAGAATGAGTACAAAGCCACAGAGTACGATCTGGCCTATGGCCATTTCACCTATGAGTTCTCCAATGGAACAGACATTGTTGTGGATCTGCAAGGTTTGTGTTACAGTGAACTTCATTTCTTGTGAAGACTTAATTTCTCGTATTGCAAAGTGTGCTATATAAAGATATATGTGTATATATATATGCTATATATACGTCTCTAAATGATGTAAAGTGAGGGAGGTATTTGCAGGTATGTTTTTGCCTTGCTCTTGCTCTCTGCTGCATCATAGCAAGAGCAGGTAAGCTGCATGAAGTCTCCTTGAGCTCTTTGCTTGAGAGCCAAGGGTAAAACCTTTCAGGCTCAACTTTTAGTACACAGGTATCTTTGGGACATTCATTTTATTAAATATTCATAGGGATCTGCTTTTGCTGACATGCGGCAAACTGGGAATCACTGAAGTGACGTTAACAGAGTGTGGGCCGTGCCAAAGCAGAGAGACCTGAGTACAGTAATACAAAGACTGTGGTGTTCAATACCAAAATGTAACCTTTCTTCCACAGGCTGGATTACAGGTGATGGGAAAGGCCTCGTCTGCCTCACAGATACCCAGATTCATTCTCTTAATAGCAAAGATATTTCACTCTCCAACTTTGGGAAGAAAGGGATATATTACTTCTTTAATAATCAACACATGGAGTGCAGTGAGATCTGTCGCTGCCTTTCTTTAACAAGACCTTCAGCAGAGCTGCCAATGTAGAGTTGCACAAGACAGTCACACAGAGGATGACCTCTAAGCTGGGCAGTGTTTTATTCTCCGTGGCTTTGGGAGCATATAGTCTTTGAAAATGGAGTCACTGAGACATTGCTTGCATGAGTTTGGCAAGTTCTGGTCTTTGCATCCAGGCTGGCAACACCATGTTACCATCCTGTTCACCATCTGAACCTCATGTTGTTGTAGCCTGTAAGAATTAACAAAGGAACATACAAAGAGAAAGAAAACAGCTTTCCAAATTCAGCTAGGGGTGTACTACAAGACTATAAGATTCTGATCCACTCAGACCTAGTAAGGGCAACAGAAGCCATCTGCTCTTTGGAAATAGAATATGAAACAGAGAAAGAAGCAGCGAGCCGTCTTTCAACCTTCTGTAAAGGTTGTATAAATGCTTTGGGGAACAAATGGCAATGTATTGGTTTGCTTAAAAAAATTAAGTTTCTTTCAGAGGTGTGCCTGAGTACATATGTGAACACAGAACACCTACGCATTTGGAAGTATGGTTTTAGCTGGAACAGCCAAGAAAGCTCTGCTACCCTTGATTTTTAACACCAGGACTGAACAGCCCATGGCATGCATGCTGGCCACATGCTTCAGCAGTGCCTGCCTAAGGTTAGAGGCAGCTGCAGCCTTTTACTTTTTATGAAATAATCTTTTGTGGTTTGTTTTTTAATTGTTTTGTTGTTTGGTGTGTTTTGGATTTTTTTTAACTAAAGCTTGCAATTGATTTATCTGACTTCCTTGGACACCTATAGCAATTCACATACTGATGAAGGCCTCACCCATCTCCAAGAGACCTAACTACTAGAGTCACTCTGTCACGGTGAATTTCAGAAGCACATAGAAGGAAGCAATGCCCTTCCAACTTGGTGAATTTTAGGTGAACAGCTGAAACCTTTTATGGCTTTTTCCCCCACAGAGGCTGGTTAGCTGAAAAGAGACAAACCTGCTGGCACGGTCAGACCATGTGTACATCTGCTGTAGAGGAAACAGCCATAAAAAAAGAGGGGATAGAAGCTCCTCACACAAAATGCTGCTCCCTTTCAATACTAAATTCAGCCAACTGGAGTGTCTGGTTGAAAAAAAACAGAACAAGCCAATTCACAATATTACCCAAATTAAGGCTGTGATGAAAGAAGCATTTTCAAATCAATTAGGCTGCCTTTTTTGTAAGTCCTAAAAAGTGGAACTATTCATTTTGCATCTACTGCTGACAGACTTCTAATGCGTTAACTCGCCAGGATGAGTGGCCTTCAACCTTTATTTCCAAGGGGTGATTAACCTGCATGAGCTTCCAGGGGGACACTTATTTCAGCCTCTGTCAAGGACACATTGCAGATTTTGATTAAAAGCAGGGAGAATATCTTTGCATCTACAGATTGCAGCTGATTTTCTGTTCCATATGAGAAGGAAAGTGATCTTATATTCTTCCAGCATACCTTTCCAGGTGTTACTAGCTTAACTGGCAGGTGGAAAAGCTGCTTTTGGGAATGTTCTAGCAGCAGTTTTATGTATTCCCCTTAACAGTGACACATAAAACTGGAGCAACAGGACTGGAGCAACACAGGGAACTAGAGCTAACATTTGTTGCTGCCTCTCCAGCTGAAGGAAACTGGGACGAGACCTTGATTTTACACTTCCAAGACCATATCAGGACCTCCAGAACATGTGTGTGAGAAATGGCAGGTGGCTTTCCCCCTCCATCAGCTGTGAAAAGCTGCCTTCGTTTCAAATTCTCCTCCTCCAAAGCCCTGATTTCCCACTGCCTCCAAGCATAAAGGCTGTGATCGTTTCTTTGGGGAGATTTTTTTGATGAGAAAGGGAAGAGGGCATCAAACTTCCACAAAAAGATGGGTCCCCAGCAGAGAGCTGGCTTTAAAAAAAAACATTCTCTTTTGTTTCTGCAGCCAGCAAAGATTTTTTTAGGCTTTTGTTCCATCTTTTTAGCAATGCTATTGTTTTCTAGGTGATGTTTGTTCCAAGTTGTTTGGAAAGACACCCTATCACTGCACTGCCTGATTAGAACTAGGTGTAAAGAGGGAGCAGCAAGAGAAGAAAAAAAAATTAAATCTCTTTATTATGGTGCATAAACCTTCAGTGTTGGGGAGCTGGGCAGCTGCGCAGGAAGAAAAATGCATTCAAAAATATAATGCTAGTGTGAATAATCCTTTCTCTAATGCTGCTTGCAGACTGCTTCAGCTTTGTCAGGTGAACTTGAACTGGGCCATGAGATTTGCTGCCATTCCCACTGCACACTGTCTATCACCCCAGGGCATTCACCATCTTGACTGTTGTTAAAAGCGAGCAAACAATCCATCATTGAACCACAGAGTCACTCGCTCATAGAAAAGTAAAATCGGCATGTGACAGTACACTCGGCCCCAGTGTTTCACAGATTAAAGTGATACATGAAAACTCACGTGTTACCAGGAAGATTAAGCCCGTTATCTTGTTCCACAGCCAATAAAGGACAGCCTTGTCTGCAGCAGTAGGGAAATGCTGGCTTTAACCAAGTGACAAACGCTACACATACATAGCTCCATGCTCCAGTAAAAGAGAGCGATGAGGTCTAAAGAGGAAACAAAGCTTGTTAGCAAGGTCTGGGGAATTAATAGGCAACAGAGATGCTGTGTTAAAGCCTCTCTGCAGAGGCTTTCCCTTCTCTATAGAGACAATTAAAAGCAAAACAAAACCTCTCAGACAATCTCTGCAGAACAAAGTGTCTTAATATGCTGCCAGCAGCCAGCCCTGCAATGGCTGCTGTGGTAGCACATGCTGCTTCAAGACTACTGGAAAGTAATGCCTGTTCCAGCTATGCCTCTTGGTCAAGGAAAGGAAAAAATACAGATTTAGTTATGTTCCTGAATTAATCCATCTGTAGCAAGTGTTAGTGTTTTCACTTCTTCCTCATATTTGCGTTCAGCAGCTGTTTTCTTCTGTTGGTTTCTAGCATATATTTTACCATCTCAGCCAAAGCAATGGCTACTCACAGTTGAAAGTTAGGATTAAGTATCAGCTGGTCCAGTTCCATGTTAAAACCAGACATCATCATATTTAACCCCATAGCTTGTACTGGTCTTACTCTTTACATGTTTGGGCACAAAAATGATGAGGTGTCAATCCTTCACAAACACAGGATCT
This sequence comes from Amazona ochrocephala, assembly GCA_039720435.1. Taxonomy (NCBI): domain Eukaryota; kingdom Metazoa; phylum Chordata; class Aves; order Psittaciformes; family Psittacidae; genus Amazona; species Amazona ochrocephala. The sequence continues at coordinate 79,122,374 of CM077879.1, read as the reverse complement.
CTGTCTTCATCCAGGGCTTGGATACTGGAAATCTTGGATTAATGTGCTCTATACCTCATTGCCTGGAGAATTTAGGCATAAGTGGCCTGAAACACACACAACTTGTGTTATTGCTTCATATTTGTGGTATAAACAGGTGATTATTTGAAAGAATAAGTTGTTGACTCTGGTGATGGAGCATTTGATATTTTGGCTGGAATTTTCATCTTGGAGCTACAATTTCTGTTCTGCTGTTTCCTCTGGTTTCAGAAGAAACTAATTTGAATCAAACAAGACTTAAGGAATACTTAATTTTTTTTGTTTGTTTTTTTTTTTTAGTTGGGGGGATGTAAAGCCTGAAGAAACATTTCCTCTTCTTTGCTAAAGCAGCCAACACAAGGACTTCAGTATAAGTGTAAGTTCTGGCACCAAAATATCTTGCTCTTGGCAAGGTGGTGACACTTCCCTGTACTTCAGGGCAGACATTTGATTAAAGAGGTTTTTCTCACCTACCTTTCTGCAGGTATCAGGTGAAAGGCAGAGATCTTTTTTGCTGTGTGCCATGTACTTGTGTGTAAAATTTAGCACATTTGATATCAAGAGGGAAAAACTTGGTGCAACCAAAGCCTGTTAACCACAGGCAGAATGCTTTTCTTACTCTTTTGGCAACATCTAACATTACACAGCATAGGAGTTTTCCCAGAACATCCTTTCCTCCTGACCAGCAGAGCCATGGGAGGCTCCCAGGGGAAGGAAACCAAGCACACACAACTGTATCTCCAGGCATTTACAGGTGGTGTGATGTGCTGTTGTAACCTTGAAATAACCAGAATGGGAACACATGCAGTGAGATATCGACCAATAGCTGCCACTGGGAGTTGGAAGGGAGAGAACTCCCTGCACCAGCACCCAGGTGCCTTCCCCAGCCCTGCTGCAGGTAAGCCAGCAGCCTGCAGCTGCAGAGCGCTGCTCTCACCCCTCTCCTGGGGATGACACACACAATCCCTCCTTTTTTCCACTTGAATGAAATCGTCTCCCACATCCTTGTGCAGAGCAGGAGCAGATGGGTTTGCTGCTGCTGCCCCAGCTCTGTGAGCCCATCCGTAGTGCCTCCAGCCTCCCGAGCCTGCCCACAGTGACCCCCCAGACAAAACTTAATCCCATTCTTTAGTCAGAAAACATCTCTGCCAGGCTATTTTCAAGATGGAGTGGATCTTTTCATCGTCTTTGCTCAAAGCAGTTTCTCCCTTGAGCGAAGCCCAAACTGCTGTGCTGGCTACTGGGGCTGCTGTCCCCTTCGAGTAGGCCTTCACATTAATAGAGGTTGATTTGTAAACAGCGTTGTGTCCCCCCCTCCCTAGTGCCCCCCTTTGCCTGACTCCCGCTTTTCTGCTCAATGGCACAGATGCTGCTTTGTGCTGCCCAGGACCAAGCAGCTATTAGCAGCAAATCCAGCGAGGGAAATTAATGAAGGCGACTACTAATAAAAGACAGCTCAGGAAGGCCATCCCAACTTGCTCTGAGCAGTAATTAACTTTTTTTTAGAACTCATGAAGGTAAATATGCCATCGGCTTTGGTCCAGTCTCTCTTCTTTTTAATCAAAGGAGGGGGAAGGGAAGTGAGGGAAAGGGGATGGCTGCGTGTCACAGTCCCCCTAGCACCATCCCTATGCCCTCCCTGCATGCTGCTGGCTTTATTTTAAAGACAGTATCACTTCTCTTTAATCAGAAGCCTGAATTTGGTACAGGAAGTCAAGGGGAATGAGGAGGTAGCCAGAAGTTTGCTGGACCTGCACAGACGGAAGACAAGATATATCCTTACATTGAAGGAAACAGCTCGTCAGAGCGAAAGAATCTGTCTTAGACTTTAAGATGGAAGATCTGGCCCTGTAGTAAGACAACAACCTGCACCAGGTTTAAAAGAATAAATTCCAACAGGATTTCTGTTCGTGCAAGTGGACTGCAGTGCTGTGGTTAACTATATAAAAGATGAGTGCCTGAGATTTTTTTTGCCTGTATGGTATAGAAATTGAAATAACAGGATTTGGTGTGTACTATTCATGACCCCAAGTGATAAATTATAGCCCCCCCATCCCTGCAGAGCCCCTCTTCACCCTACATGCAACTTAAATATTCCCAAGATCACAAATTAACCATTTGATATTCACTTGGACACCTGCCTTATAAAAACCCTGGCCTGCAAGAGCAAACCCTGTGTTGTTTATCCGATTACTTGGGCTTCTTGACTTCCCCAGTGAACGCTCCAGATGTCTTCCCCAGTCAGAGAACAGTGCAAGGCTTTTGGTCCTTTCCCTAGGATTGTTCTGCCTTGGAACATTGCAAGGTGGTTCCAGAGTGTGGACAACAGGCTCCTTGAGGCCAGATGATTTCAGTGATAATGGGAACTGGGGTGCTGATGGTCTTTCCCCTAGCAGCTGCTCTGAAGTACATCTAAAACACCATAAAAATGAAAAACTGGGGTTTTTGGAGAGATCAGCTTCAAAGCTCTTCGTGTATTTAATGACATTGAATCAATTCAAGGAGAAAAGGCTGCGAAATTCCCATTTGAGAAGTATGAGTGTGAAATTTGAGGACCAGCAGATGAAATGACTGAAAGGTGGATTTTTCAAGGAGAAAGCAGTGAAATACAGAAAACCAATGGGAAAAATGAAGCCTGAGGCTGTGGGGAGGTGTGTGCCGCATACCCTTCTGCCTGAAATGATGAAAGGAAAAACTCGCCTTCTCTGCAATGGAAATGAGGGAGTTGGGAGGGAGGTGAAGAACAGAGAAGGGACAGAGGTAGAGGCTGAAGCCCTCCAGCCAAGTGCCTGTCCCGAGAGAGATGGCAGCAACACCAGGATTGTGTGGGATCATCTGCAGAGAAACATGTTTTATACACAAAAAATACATTTTGCAAGTATTGTGGGATGGCCTCTCATTGTATTTCCAGAAGTTCCATTCATATTTTATTACGGAAATAAGAAAATATGTAACTTTAATATCCCAGATGATCAGTCTTTTCAATTACAAGAGTGTTATGCAATAACTAATGGATGCAGTGTCAAAAAGACAGCTAGTGTGTGTGCTTAATTATTTAGTGTCATACACGTTTCAATGGCAAACTCATCAGAGAGCACCACAGGATGGCCTGCAGCAGTTGAACCCTCATCCATTTTCACCATCAGGAAACCAAGGAACTGCTGTGACAATAAAACAGTCAAACCTGGAGAGCAGTGGACCCTGAACCTCAACCTGAGGCACCTGAATAGGGCTTTAGGAAATTAGGTTTTTCTTTGAGCTAGACTCCTCATGCTGGGGTCTTCAGATTTACATAGGAAATGACCTAAGTTGAATTTACCATCCTGCCACATCTCCTACCTTCAGTTCTAGTCTGGGTACGCAACTCGTGACTCAGCAGTGAGGCATCCAAGATCTCTGCCAGAGCTTAAAATCCACTAGCCAGGTGAGGGCTGATTCGGGCATGCTCTTCCAAAATACAGTGTGCAAAATGATCATAAACATGCATTATTTGGGCAAGGTGCTGCCTTAGAAACTACTCCCGGGTTTCCCACTTCCCGTTAAGAAGTGATTTGCCATCCTGCATCCAGGTTTGCTGCAATTTCGTAGAATCCCAGAATCACATGTTGGTTTGGGTTGGAAGGGATCTTAAAGCTCATCCAGTCAACCCCCTGCCATGGGCAGGGATACCTTCCACAGACCAAGTTGCTCCAAGCCCCATGCAGCCTCCTGATGCTCACCTCCAAAAATCAGTCTTCTGAGAGAAAAGAGGAAAATTGAAGGAAAACAAGGAGAAGAGGGAAATCAACTCTTTCAAGTTCAGGAAGAAGAAATAGGGAAATAAGCTCTTTTAGCTGCATTTGGAAGAGAAATCAGGATGTGGATTAATGGGGAAGGTAACAAGTCCTGTCTCTGTATCTCCCTTTGCCAGCACTGCACTGCTGCCTCTTCCCAATCTTATTCGAGGGTATCTCCAGCCAAGCCCGTCCTGGGGACCAGGGTTTGGTTTGTGTGGTGGCACCCACCTCAAACTCCAGAAAACTCCACTCCCAATCCATTTTCCAACGCTATGTGTGCATTTTCCCACAGTGGCTCCCACTGCCATGGCCCAGCTGGACAGTGGATGTAACAGAGTCTGTACCTGGGATGGAAAGAAATAGTTCCAGGATGGCAAACTTGGGAAGCAGCAGCATCCCTCCCCAAAGAGTGTTGGAGGGAGCATCCAACTGCTGAGCTACCTGAGGCATACCTGAAGCACACTCCATCCATCTCAACTTTTTGAAGAGCCGAAGGCACCTACTCTAGCACCTCTTAAAAGCAAGAGAGAAACTGGGAAGGACAATGAGACACCGCCAGAAAAGACAGAGAGGCTGAGCGAGCCATTCACTTTCTTTTGGGGGGGGCATTCCTGGAGTTTAATCATTAAAAAGGGGTCGTGAAAAGTGATCAAGGGTGAAGCCTCCTCTCATGACAGGGTGCCCCACACACTGCTAATGGATTGAAAGGCTCCCTCTTGTTTTGTTCCTCCTGGCCCGTGGCAGATTTGGGGGGGACACAGCTTCATTGTGCTGCCCACATCAAAGCAGTGATTATGCAAATGCTCCCACTTAATTTTTTTTCTTCTTCTTCTTTTTTGGAAGGAATTATTTATCACACAATAACCCCCCTGCCGGGGGGGGGGAACAATAGCTCAAGCTCCATCGTGCTGCTCGCCCGAGGCTGCGAGGAGGGGTGGGGGGAACCCCCACATGTCTTATTGGCCTAACCTAATTTCACTCATTCTCTTTTCACGCATTTTGGGGTTTGTTTTTTTCCCCTTCTTGCCCTTTTGAGGCTGTCACTCCCAGCACTGGCTTTCACGCTCCCAGGATCAGGGGAAGGCAGCAGGCTGCATCTTTAATTTATACATTCAGGCGCCTACACTGGGATTTAATGATTTCCAGGTGTTTGGACCCAGAAGTCACAGAGTGCTCCCGGGCACATGGGGAGGATGATTGAGGGGCATAGGTGGCCTCCAGCATCCCCTCATCCTCCTCCATGGTGACATCCTTGGGCAGGCGCCGTTGGATCCATCCATCCATTTATCCATGCAACACACATTCACTGTGCAGAATCTTCTGTATCAAGAGGCAAAATTAAAACATGAGTAAACTTCCACTGAATTTATATTTATCTACTGTGCTTAGTGCTGGTTTCCTTCACAACATTATGAGCCATGCAAAGAACCCAAGAACCAAAGTGCCATGGTGAGGTGGAGGTCTAGTCGTGCGTGTGTTTTAGCATCTAGAACCCATCTGAGGATTTGCTTGGCTGCAAAAAAATAGGAAATTTTTCCTTGGTTTGGCTCCATGTCTCCCTAAAAAGCTTTAGCCCTAAAGAATGGCCTCTTGGCCCCACGCTGGGGCTGAACTGGCACCCACGAAAGCTTTGTATTCTGCAGAAAAAAGGGCGTTTCTTCTAAGAAGGCAGAAAGTTTGGGGCTCTTACACTCAGAACCAGGACAGGAATCAGCCCCCCAGGCCCGTAATTCCTGGTATGGACCCCCAAAAAAGCAGCAAGCCCAAAATATACGAAAATTAGAGCTCTTTATTTATATTTTATCACAAGAACAATCCCTTGGCTCTTCAGCTGTAAATACATAGTGGAATAAACTCTGTAAATTATACAAAAAAATACATCTTTTCCATGAAATCTTCCTTTATAATAAATAAACCATGAACACATGTGCAGCTGATCACTGTAATGTCCCGTGTCTGTTGAGGTTTTCAGTCTGTTGATTTATTTTTCATCTCCTGAAAGAAGAGGGGAGTTCCTTGTCCCCTTAAAGGTCAAAATAAATAATGCATGAGGAGGTTCTCTGTCCCTATTCCCCCCACCCGGGGTGTGTGTGTGTGTGTGTGTGTCTATTTAATTTTTGATAGAGTTCAGCCTAAATTTCCACGCTTGCATTCAGCCCTCACAAAGCCTACAAATTATACAATGACTTCTAACCCGGAGCCCTAACAAAAAACACTTTAGGGATGGTGGGGGGTTTTAACCCTCTTTCTCTCTCCCCCACCCCACCCCCATGAGAAATCCTACGGGACAAATGGTGGAAGGGGAAGAGCGGAATGAAGGGGGGGGGGGGGGTGTGGAAAGCCGCGGTCACAGGCTTGGGAGCTGGACAAAGTGCACATCGGATGGGGACAACACAGTGTTTGGTTTTGGCAGGTAACGGGTCCAGAGCCGTGGGAAGCGGCGCAGATGCCGCCATCCCGATGGTGAGAACAGGGACCGGGAGCACCGGGCTAAAGGCAGCGGCGGGCCAGCGGCACCGTGGCAGGGGGGAAGCGTCCCGGGGGCGGCAGCCAGTGCTCGGCATCCGACGCGGATCCCCCGGGGCTGGCGGGCGATAAAGTGCAGGCGCGGGGAGAGGAGGAGGGCGCAGGGCTAGCTGTGCCGCAGCTCCAGGAGGGGCTACCCGCTCCCCCCACCGCCACCCCCGGGAGCACCGGCGGGGCCCCCGCCAGGCGCAGGGTCTCGGTGAGCGCCCAGATGTAGTTGTGTGCGAAGCGGAGTGTCTCGATCTTGGTGAGCTTGGCGTCCTCCGGAAAGGTGGGTAGCACGTCGCGGAGGGCGTCCAACGCCGCGTTCAGGTTGTGCATCCGGTTGCGCTCCCGGTTGTTTGCTTTCAGCCGACGGCTGCGCTTCAACCTTTGCGCCGTCTCCGCCGTACGAGGGGTACCGCGGCTCCGGCCCGGCCGCCGCTTGCCCTCCGCCTGCCGCCGGACACCGCGGCCGCCCGCCACTTCCTCCTCCACCACCGGCCGCGGCTCCTCCTCCTCTTCCTCCTCCTCTTCCTCCTCCTCTTCGGCGCTGGACGGCAGCGAAGGCGAAGGGGCGGGCGAGGCCAGGCCCAGCAGCAGCAGCTCGTCCTCGGCGGGCCCCGACAGCCCTTCTGCTTTCACCGGCATCCTGCGCGGCAGCACAGGCGGCACCGGAACCGCACCGGGTGTGCTCCCCTTCGCCTCACGATGGGAAGCGCGGCGGTATAACGGTGAGGTGAAGGGAAGGGAGGGGAGGGGGGGGTAGGGTGGATGTGGAGAGGGGAGAAAGAAGGGGGGCAACTGTGGCACGCGCCCCGCGGCCCTTCGGCTGCGTGTCTGGCACACGACCGCTCTTTAACACCCCTTATATATCCCGCGGGGAACAATCAAACCTGCCCGCGGGGGCTCCCGTCCGTGTGTCCCGTCCTCCCCTCATTTCGCCCCTCATCCCCTCATCATCATCATCGTCCCCTCCTTCCCCCCCCCCAACAGAACGGGAGCCTCGCTCTCGGCTGGAGCGTGCCGCTAATTTATTAATGAATGGCGACGGCGGGAAAGTTGGGGGGGGGGGGGGGGGGGAAGGATGGTCGCAAGGCTCCGCCGCCGTCCAATCGGCGCGGCCTGCGCGTGCCGGCTCGCGGCCGCTTCATTGAGTAAGGGGCGGTGCCATTTTAGAGGGAGAAATAATGAGGCTCGGGGCGTAGAGGTGCGTGCTGGAGGGGACGGACACACACACGTTTGGGGGACACAGCCCCCCATTTTCGGGGGATGAGGAGGCTGTTGGTGAGAGTCTTGTGTCTTCTGTGCTCCGCTTCCGGCTGGTTTTGGCACGGGGCAGAGCAAAGCCTGAGGAGAGCGGGGTGTGATGTATTGCCTCTGGGGAACAGCAGGGTCCTGTGAGGGCTCGGTGCTGTCAGACGCAGCCCTTGGGTACAAAACGGGCTGTAAAATAACACCACCCCACCCCCCGCGCACACACACACACACACACACTTTACATGCTATTGTGTCAAGGGGATGTTGGTTTGGCTTTTTGTTCCTGGTGGGGGTGTGTGTGTGGAAGTTAGTAGCTATTTTGAAGCTTCTGTTTATTTCCTGAAATCTAACCTGGAGATATATAGTGCCAGATAATAAAGGTTTTTTTTCTATTAAAAGAAGAGCACGGTAACACACTTCTGCACCATTTTGTAATGTGTGTCAGGCATGCACTGTACAGCAAACTGTTTCTGGTATTAACCACTGCAGGGTTCAAGCTGCGTTTGTTTTGTCAGACAGACATAGTCGTCCTGTTAACTTTGGGTAACACCAGTGCCTCATCTAGTGAAAAATAATGGCTTAAACAAAGGACTCAGAGTAGTTTGCTTCTGGAAGAATCCCAGCAGGAGAGCTTCCCGCTGCCATCCGTTCTCCGTCAGAGCACCCACTGGGGAAGAAAGCCTGGCCTGGCCCCCGATGGACCCACGTGAGTCAGGGCAAGGGAAAGGACAAGGGTAGCGTGGCATCCTCCCCACATGGAAGCTCCATCACTGAGGCACTCTGGGGAGTCGGACCCTGAAATGGATTTTTATTTGCTGCCAGTGGTAAAAAAGCAGAAAATAGATGTCAGAGGTAAAGTCTCAGCGAGCATGTTGCTGAGGCTGTGTGGAGACATCCTGCTCTGGGATCAGGGACCACCTGCTCACTGGGATTTACCTGATCTGTTAGAAAATCTCTAATTGTATAGAATATAAAGGCTCTATCATGAGATTTTAACCCTCCCCTCCCCTCCTTCTGAAAAATGGAAACCTGTAGGTCCCATTGGCATCTCAAGGGAGTGACACAAAGGGACCTTATTCCTTTTTCAGCACCTTAAAGTGTGTTGCAGTGTCGCCTGTGACCAGGCCAGTCCATCCCGCTGCCCGCACCCTGCTGATGCAATTTGTGTCCTTCTGTCAATGTCAAGAGCATCAAGGCACCTTTTGAGGTTCACCCCAATTCCCTGATGAAGAGATTTTTCTCCACAGGGTTGAGCACAAGTTGACTGAAGATGAGTCAGGGTCCAAGGGACGCTTGTGTGGTCTGTGGCCAGCCCTGGCTGAGCTGCTCGGCCCAGAAGTGCTCTGCTGGGAGCACTGGGGGGAGAGGGAGCGCTGCCCACTGCCTGAACTGTCTTTGAAGGGTCAAACTGTTCAACTTCAGCCCCTTTGCCAGACTCCATCCTACTTTACGGGAACAAAAGCACAAAATAGGCGACGATCAAGAAATGGGAGCACAATGATTTAAGCTTATCACACTGCCCAGAAATAAAGGACTCTGAGCTTGTGTGGGAGGCAGTGGGGGAAACCTTCAGAGAGGCTTTGTTTGCTGTAAGAAGATTGAACTCCGAGGTGACCCAATAGCCCTAAAAGTTTAGGGTCTGTGTTGCTGAGAGACCTTTGGATACAGTCTGTCCACACCTCGACCTCACAAGTCGTGAGCCAGCATTAATGGCTTGCCTGGCCTGGCCTCACCCCTCCCAACTCTGTGTCCCAAGGTCCCCCAGGAGTCTCCTGAGGGTTTGGGGAACCAGGGCACCCCCAATTCTTGTGGATAGCACCCACAATCTGGTGAGTGTGATGGTTCTGCTTTTAAACTGGAGGGAAAAATGTGTGTTCCCCCCCCAGCAGGATATTGGGGTGCAGAGGGAGAAATTGGAGGCTGCTGTGGTGCCATGGTCCCCCCAGCCAGGTCCATCCCGACACCCCCCAGGGAATGTTGCAGCCAAAAGTGCTGGCCAGAGGGATGGGGAGCAGCCCCCATTCCCAACCTGCAGTAGCAAGTTCAGCATTCATTTTGGGATCAAAGCAAGGAGAATCTGTCCCTAACCCCACCCTCCCAGCCCCCCACCCGGCCGAGCCCCTCGTCGGGGGCTAATTGTTCCCAGTGGATTTGCATGGCAGGTGCAGGCCTGCAGAGCGATTTTGCCACCCTGGGCCCCCGCAATGAGGGTTTGCCTCCCTCCCCTTGTGAAAAAAGGCCGCTGGTCCCTCCTTTCCCATGAAGAAGAGAAGAAGCTTGAGGATGGTGTGAACACGCTTCAGTTTTCTTATTCTTTTCTATAGATGTGGGGAAAAGAACAGCCGATTGTGTGAAAACCCCAGTGCCTGCGAAAAGGGACATTGGCCGTCCAGGCGAAGGTGCGCGAGGGAGAGCACTAATCGCTGAACCAGGAGACAAATACGATTACCAGCTCCGAGCCTTGAGTCAGAAAGTCTCATAGACTTTAAGATGTTAATCCCCAACATAATCCTTCCTTTGGCGTGTAGGAATAGTGCAGCCACAAGAGTTGTTTTGTTATTTATATTGGCGTTTAATAAAACTCAGCCAGCAGTGAATGGGCTGCCCACTCTCCAATGGTAATTAATTCCCTATTTCAGTGACCCAATTGTGCTGGGATAGAGCAGTGGGACAGTCCCACTGCCCCAGCCCGCCTTTGTGCAGCTACACGGCTCTCGTGCTTCAACAGCTATGGAAACTCATTCTTTTGATGTCATTCAGTGAGTTTTCCTTGGGCATCTTCTAAACTTCAAGGACCCTTTTCTTTCTCGGATGCCTGAAAAGCAAGACTAGCTTGACCACCTCTGTAGTATTTAATGATTTGGTGAAAGGGCTTTTTTTTTTTATATTTTTTTGGGGGCTGCGGAGGAAGGGGGTTGTCTGAGGAAGAAGAGAAAGAAAATTTGGCATGCTGCTAGCAAGCAGGGTCTATCTGAACTGGAGTGCACCCAAGTCATTCAGCTCCTCCTTTATATGGATCTTAAAAGCTGCTCTTCCTTACTCAAAATACTTGAGGAATTCTCTTAGTCAAGGCATTTCTAGGAGGGATTTGCTGGGAGGTGGATACTCTTTGTTTCGCAGACAAACTCAAACTGGGGCCATGGATGAGTCTGAAAGAAACAAATCACATTTTAAGAAGGTGTTTCTAGCCATCAAAAGGAAAAAATAACCAATGGGAGAGTAAGATCTCTGGGACTGGGGTTATTATTGTGGCTGAGGGTTTAATCTCGTGGCTCTTAGGCAGAGCAGTGAAGTGGCTGCAGAAGGAGTGTTTGAAACAAACGCATGAGGAACATCTCATAGACCTGCAAAGCCGCCCGGGTACAGGGCAATCTCTTCTATGTCTTTATACACACACACTTCTCCCCCACCCCCCCAAAAAAAAGAGGAAAGAAAAAAAAAAGAACCCCTTCGCAAGTCACAAACAATTCAGGCTTCAACTAAGAAAACACAGAGTGAACCATATGGCTGGGGTGGCTCAAGTTGGCTGCATTTTCCCCCAGACAAAGAGGGAATTGAGAGCTGAAGGAAAGGAGAAAAAAACCAACTTTCCGGCTGATGAAGCTGTTGTCTGGAGGCAATGATCCCAAATCTCACGGCTTTATTCCAGGCTCCGACTGAGACGTGATATGTCATATGATTAGCATCTTTCATATTTACAAGAGCAGTCCGAGCTGCTGGTCTTTAGAGAAATGCGAGAGAAAGAAGTGGCATATGCTGAAATGGATTTAGCATTTGAAAGAGAGAAAAGGGAGTGGATAAATACACTTAAACGAGGATTTAGTTTTACTCCTGTCGAGTTCTAAGGGCTTGTTGATTGAGATTTTAGGGAGCTGGGACAGAGGTGTCAGCCGGAATTTAAAGGTGCTATTCAGCCCACGACTGCTCCTTCTTTTGCCCTTCTCCACACCCGAGAGCCCGTCGTTCCCTGGAGCCAGGAGCGGTGCTAGTGATGAAGGATGGGGTCTGTCCTGGGGTCCCTAACGGGGTTCCGGGGCTCTGCTGTGTCTATCTCGGTTTCCGGGTCTGTCCACCTGCCTCACCGGCGGGCAGCGCCACCTCGTGGCGGTGGGAAGAACCGTCTGGAGCCGGCCTCATTAGGATGAAGGCTCCGGATGGGGTCTTCACCAATTTCTAAATGTGCAAGGTGACAGAATTGTTCTAAGATACAATTTTACATGTATATAACTACTCTGAAGAGTAATGAAACACTAACAACACATTTAGGTATGTTGTAAGCATACAAGGATTTCAGTTATCAAGTAAATGAGCCACTTTATTAATTCTTAGATATAGAAAGGGGGTCAAACCATAAGTATCAGACCACTGAGAACCAAACAAAAGTTTCCCCCATTAAATATAAATATTAGGTGTGCAATCATTCTGATCATTTTTATAGACACACAGTTCTTTTCTTCATCAAACAGGTGCACCTTTTATTTTTCCTTCTTACTCTGCTCCTCTTCCTTCTTATTCTCCCAGTAAGACTTAAGAATGTCATTTAGCCACTGCTCACACTGGCTTACATGCTGCAATCCATTTTCCCATTCTAAAAGCAGGGATAAACAGGATAATTACATCTCACTTTGCAGCATCCGTTATCTAAGTCAGCCTGTGGTGATGCAAACATCTACTTTCCCCACACCTATCACATGGCTGTAACATTTCTACTTTGAAAACTGTTCAGAGTTCAGCCATTAAAGAGGTGCTTCACTTGATACCAACCAAGTAAGTAAATTATTATTTTGGTACTTCTGGTACTCTTGCTTTTCTAGTTCAAAGAAAGTCACCACAGAAGAATTTAGATGGTGACAGGCACATTTGTTGTTGGTTTGTTTTTTTTTTTTTACAGCAGGATGAGCTTTCAAATGTGTAAATAATTACAGTTAAAGTTCACAGCAAATTCTGTGGCAACTGTAAAAAACCTGATTTTCAAAACCTGTTTTTTCCTTCTGTGGTCTGATAAAGCAGTCACATGTATTCAGAAGACAGTGACCTGTAAGCAAAGCAATTAGAAATTACTTGGTAGAATTAGCTCATCACCAATAGCATTGGGTTTTTTTATTAGCAACTCAAAATTTATCTTCCAAAACCAATGAGTCTCTACTTACAGACAGATGCTGCACATTTTTCTTTCCTGTATTTAATACCATCTATGCAAAAATAGTGCTGCGGAGAAGAATTTGTTTCTAACTTGTTTCTGCCTGGGTCTGCTATGTAAAACAAACAGGGAAAGGACTAGAAATGCAGCATTGGGTTTCAGCTCTCCCTTACTAGTGTGCTGTTTGTGTCACTGTCTGATGGCATCAAAGGAAGAAAAAGTCTCGTTACCAGATAACAAATGCTCTTCAAGTCTAAAACCAGCTTGCAGGTAAAACTGCAAACATGCAGCTTGCAAACAGTTGCATTTTCCTGACATATATTTTATATGTAGTAAATATACTGGTTTATATAGTATACATACTTTATACTTTCTATATTATATAATATGTACAGAAACTATAAAGTCTCTTACATATAATTACAGAGGAGGAGCTGCATGGTTTCAGAAATAGAGGAAAAGAAGCTATTACCTTTGCAGTGTTGAATTACTCTTCCCCACAGTCTGTTCCTACTTAAGCAGGGCAGATTCCCAACAATCAACAGATGTCTCCTTGCTCTTGTCAGCGCAACATTCATTCGTTTTCTGAGTCTATGAACCCAATTTGCCTTGTTCTTACACAAGACAAAACAATTATCTCCTTCTCAGATCCTTGGAATGCATCTATAGTGGACACCTGGACAGCTTTAATTTTGGAAAGCTCAGTATGTACTCCACAGAGCAAGTTCTGAATCTGCAGACAAATAAATATGGAAGGTGATGAATGAGTTACTAATGAGTGAGTTACTAATCACAGCAGCCCTTGTTATGCTGTAGCTGACTGGGTGAGGAGCAACTCCAGCTTTACTAAGCAGTTGACTGTTTCCCATCCTTGTCACATGCACCAGTTTGTAACAGCCCCTGATTCATTTACCTATCCAGTGTTTCTTTCTCACTTCTAGCTGACTCTTCCTAGTTAAACTAGAGCTTAAGTGTATTCTAAAAAATATATTGAAGAAAACTGTTTTATTGATGATATGTTCCACAAACCTTACACATCTGTGACTTATAAAGAGTAATCACACCGACTGCAGATCCTTCTATTCCACTGGAAATAAGAGCCTGGGTGAGCTTGACTGTGAAATGAGCTTCTGGCATGTTATAAAAGCTGTTGTCTCTTTCAATCTGGAAATCATAGAATCATAGAATCATAGAATAGTTAGGGTTGGAAAGGACCTCAAGATCATCGAGTTCCAACCCCCCTGCCATGGGCAGGGACACCTCCCACTAAACCATGCCATCCAAGGCTATGTCCAACCCCACCTTGAACGCCGCCAGGGATGAAGCATTCACAACCTCCCTGGGCAACAGAAGACTTCAAATTTAGCTCAAAAAGGAGGAAAACTTACATTATTGAGATTTTATATAAGAAAAGTTTAAAAACTTACTTGCTCTACCCCATTAACATTATAAAAACACAGTGTTGGAAGCCAGTCCAGTAAAGGACTCCTATCTTCCTCAGAAATGCCATCTATCAGATTTCCGCCATAGAACAGGTCATTGGCTATGGCACTGATGGCAGGGTCGCATCAGTACTGTGTCCGAAGAACTATTGCTTTGTGTCCCTAAAGAATTATGATACAGGAAGTGTGACAAGGAAAAAGAATTACTAAATGTTTTGTAATGCCAGCTTGGGTGAATAAGATGTAAGAGGAAGCAATTCCTGCAGTAAGCTGGCTTAAGCTTTGTATATTCACTTCAGCTAAAGTCAGAACAAATACTGTGGCCCCCAGTTCTTCTACCTGAATGGAAAACTGCACAAAAAGGAGGGAGAATCTGACGTTTTTCAATTCTTCTTGTTTTACATTTGTTATGCTTGGCAATTTCCAAGCACTGTAAAAATAACCTTTACAGAGCAATGTGCTAGAGTGGAATCTGCTTCATTAAAAACCAGGCTGAAACACTGATCCTCTCACAACCGAACTCTTTCAGGGGCTTCCGTGGACCTGCAGTTCACCCTCCATCTCCAGTTATTGGTACATACCATTAGACAAAGCCGGTCAAAGAGAGTCTGCTCCAGTCCCTTCTCATGAACGCTCTCAGATCCCTGAATAGTTGGTGGTAACTGCTTAGGGTCTCCAACAATGACTAGCTTTTCACACCGAAACCTAAATAAGAATGTTAAAAAATGAGAAAAAAAAATCTAGAAAAGGATGCCAAACTAGTCATGATGAAAGCACGTGCTGTGTTTATATATCACAGGTTGCTTTCCATCAAGCTCCCTTCTCCTTTGCCCTCTTTCCACATGAAAATAACTCAAGGCACTGAAGAGCAGGTCTCAATTTAAAATCACTCCTCTTGCTTTCCAACATGAGACCTTGGAGTTCATGTTCTTCAAAAGATGTGTAAGTCTGATAAGTCTGGCAATTATTTGAGATTGTGTCACTGCTGACTTGCAGTTATTTCTCTGCTGAAACACAAAAGGAAGGCTGTACCTTGCAATAGGAAGAAGAGAAGCAGGTTCAGTCATCTGACTGCACTCATCTAGAATCACAACAGGAAACTGAAGAGAATTCAGACAAGGGAATGGGCAGGCAGCACGGGTCACTCCAACCACTTTCACCTTGGTTAGTAGCGAAGGGAAAATAGGTAGACCAGAAATTAAGATCATTCAATAGTTAAGCTCTGCACAGCACATAGCTATAGCTTCGTCAGTTTTGTTGCATGCTGTGTTGTACTCATGTGTCTCAAAAAACCATGTTCTAACTAACTTCCAGTAAAAGGCACTGTGTATAGATGGAGATGTATCCAAGGACCATTTCTTATGCTTGGGTGATTCAGAAATTGAGATGTTTCTACAAGAAGTAGCAGTAATCTTAACAGGTAATACTTTCATGAAAAGTTACTGCAAATATATTTGAAATCTTCTTGGCAATTGATGCACTAGGATAGATTTAACTCAGTGCTTATCTTTCACCTTTATGACTATATACATTTTAGTTTCAAGATGGCAGTGCAGACTAGCTGTGCTCAGAGATTTTTCTCTCCCCACCTTGTAAACTAGATTGGCAATACTAAGTCAGATTGCACTGAAGTTCGAAAGGGGTTTCTATCTCGTATCACTAAACAGAAACTGGAAGATTGACTCTGAGAAGTCATACACAGGCAAGACGCTAAGCTCTACCTGTGGAATCCAGCCTGTCTTAGTCACATTAAAACATTAATTTTATCATTCAAAACTAGGAGTTCGGCAGGTGTGAGAGGTGATTCCCAGTTCCTGTTTGCTGGACCTTGTGGATAAGATAGAGTGAATCCTCCCTTTCCCATCCCCTCACTTTGACTGTACCTGTTGCAGTATGGTTTTATTGGTCTCCAGTTTGTGTTGCTCAATACTCTTCCTTACATATATTTTTTCAGCTGGAGTTAAATCTTCTTTCATGAGAGCAAGCAGCTCTTTTAGCTGATCATTTTCGTTGATTGAGCCAGCATGTAAACTTCAAAAGGATTTTATAACATGCATTACAATGATTGAAAATAACAGTGCTTTCAGTGTTGAGTGAACGCTTAATATAAGGAAATAATTATACTTTGTACATAACAGCTCAGTGCACTAAACTATCCCAAATCCAGCTGAGATAGACTACTATAATACCTGTTTTAAAACAGACCTTGAGCTCACCAGCTCAGACCCTTCCACCCCAACCAGAGACAGACATGTAGTAAATGACTCCTCCAAGTACACAGCTGAATTCAGAGTGGAGTAAGACTGAGAAGTTTTACTTTCATTTTATACCCTTACTATGCTGCTGACACCAAGGAAGAGAAATTTAATCTTTATTCTCCTTGAACTTTACTTTGTTCTCTCAAATTGTGTTGAAAGTGCAATGTAGATTGCTTATTTAAGTATGCTTATATAAGTAGTTAAAGGATAAACACCAGAACACTATAGCAAAGATAATTTGGATAAGTAGTATGGAATTCATGAGTTGTTACCATTAATTCACTGGACATGCAATTTATGGTGACTTCCTCCTAGGTCTTAGCACTACAGCACTAGATACCTATTTCAAGTCTGTCTGTTTTGCATTTTCTCCTTGTGTAAACTCCCAAATCTGTAACTGACAATATTTCATTCTCCTCTACTTCAAAAGCATCAACTCTGTTAAGCAACAAGTGGCACTTCCAAATCAAGGTAAAATTTCTCCACTGTGTGAGGCCTGGACCCTGAGATAGGCATATTATAACGCATTTTGAATGGCATTTTCATTGTTTCTGTTTCAAAATAGTGATTTTACAGCATGCATGTTATGAATCTTAGATTCATGAAGATTCTTACCTGTGGGGAAGAATTGCTTTAGTGATTTTTCTAATGCTTCCCACTCTGATAAAATCCTCAAATCCAAGATCGAGTAGACTTTGATGAAAAAGAGATGACAGAGGTTACAGAAATGTAAAAAGACATTTTGAAAAATGCAGAAGTGGCTCTAAAAAGGCTAACAGACACCGTAGAACACAAACCTCTGTGATTACCCAGAGGAAGTAACTCAGGCCACAGTTCATGTAAATCAAGTAAATTACCTCATCATGATTTGTGTCAGAAATGCTTAAAGACTTAATGATTCTCCTCTCATAAACAGTCTTCTATTTGTACTTGCCCTTCCTTCCCTTACCCTTCCAAACCATGAGTTTTATTTCATGTTAGCTTCATGCTGGTGTTTCCCAAGTCAGACTCTCTGCCTCCTCCTCTCTCTCCATCTCCCTTTCCCCTACTGCTGCTTCCTAAAGATTCGTGAGCACTACTTGCTGTCATGATGGATTTTACTAGGAAATTTACTGAGAGTAGAGCTCAGTATTAGTCTTTGTGCATCTAGCCTTACAGTCTTTTAGCATGTGCATGCTGTTCAGAGGAGCAAGGGTAAACTTAAAGCCCATGTGTGACACTTTCTAGGGAAAGAATGGTATCTTTTTGAGGTGTTATACTGGAATTATACTACAATTATCAGCACAATTATCTTTATTACGTGCATTATTGGTTTTGGAACAATCTCAATAACCTACCACAGGAGTATCCTGTCAACAGCAGTGTTGGTAGAAGAAGCAATCAGAACTTTCCATGGAGCTGGCCTTGAACCCTCCACAGCTTCACTGCTTTCAAAGAGCTGTACTAGGAACAAGATCACAACAGACAGCAGATAGCTCTTCCCAGCTCCAAAAACACCTGCTATTTCAAGAGAAAAAAGCCAAAGTTACAAGTGAAACTCTTCAAGAAAGTACAGTTTTAATCAGTTGTTATGACTTCAGTTTATGTTAGGAAATACACTGATTCCTGGGAAGACATTGCACATGCTTGCTTCAGCAGCTCTGGGTATCCAGGGGCAACCAGTTACCTCACACTTCCTGTTTACTGCATGCAGTAAGTTTGTAAAAACCTACAGAAGAGGGGACGCTATGGTATTTTTTCTAAATTTTCTGATTGAATACATGCATTACTTGGTAAGGAGTCTCATCATTACACTGAAACAATACAAGTACCTGCATGCACATCCCTTATACCAGGTGCAAAATAAGGAGTTTGAGAGATGAGTATTCTGGAATGATTAATAATTTAAACTAGATTAATATGCCTGACAGCCTAATAAAAGCTTGGACAATTCAAGTGCAGTGGTACCTGCACTAAGAGCGTCATTATTGTCGATGTATTTACTTTGAAAGGATCTGAAAACTTACATTTATGGTAACTGCTTTTCAATACTGATTTTAAACAACTAATCTTTGAACTAAGATGTTCCTAGCCTTGCCTTTTTATACGTGTTGAAAAGGGATAAAATAAAGATTTAAGGAAGTATAAAACAACAAGGAACATTGTATAATAGAAAAAAATTATATTACAATTTAGCAAAGTTGATACATGAGAAAAAGTGGGTTAATATGAAAAGATATAAGCTGAAGACACTAAATAACTTTTTTTTTTTTTTATATAGATTCTTTTCTAGGATGGAACTCTACTTATGTGAAATTCTGCAAAAGGCAGAATGAAAATTCAAGGATCAGAAGCTCTGTGCTGGTGGAATGGATGTTGAAATGTTACCATCATTATCAGAGCGACCTCATCCAGGAAAAGGATTTTCAGGAAATGCATGAAGTAGGTGAGGAAAGTGGCATTACAAAAGAGTTTGAAAGGATATTCTGTACAAAGGGACAGCTCAATAAAGCTCATCTTTTGCACTACATTTAAAGTAAGTGAACATTTACCTAGATCTAAGAATCTCCCTTTAAGTCTGCCTGGAATTGTACATATATGATTAAGGAAGCAAGACTACTGTTTCATCACGATGAAACATCCCTAAATTCTCTCAAACACTGGCAGTATATAAGAATTAGCATTTCTGCAAAGACTTAATAACAACAAATTTCACAATTATTTGCTGTGTACCACGTATGACTGTGATAGGGAAGATCTGACGTTCTTGAACTGGCTTGGTGTTTTCACAGGAGGTCATCATCTGAGCTATGTGAAGCAGTGATGTAGCTTGATCTGGGTTCAACGAGAACGTTTGGATAATCTTTTTAGCTAATCCCATTGCCACTTCAGTGCTGACCGGGACGTACGTTGTTGTGTGTTTCAGGCTGAGGGCAGGTGGAGTAAATTTGCTTTTCTTGACTCTATTTGTAGCATTTTCAAAAACAAAATTCCTAAGGAAAATACAGTGGTCAAAAGTTGTGCTATAATACTGCATATATAATTAGTTCTGATATTCTTGTGTTCTTATGTTCTGATATTCATGATTCTGATATTCTTACTTACCTGGCATTGAAATGCTGAGGCTTTGTGATTAACAGCCACTGCCCCTTATTACTTTCCTGGGCAAAAGCTGGATCACATGAAACAGGCTTTTGGGTTTTACCATTCTTGCTCTATGTTAACACTTTCCATCTGACTTACTTCAAAGGCACAAGACTGACACAATTAAGAGTGGTAGAAGAACATAGTCGATGATAGCAGGGATTCATTTAATTACTTGTTTTATACAGTGAATCACAAGCAGTTTTGGAAATATCCCTATATTGCTCTGATTCTCCAAGAAATATTTCATATTTAGGTTTTGTGTCAAGGGATGCTAAACAATGGGAAGGAAAAACAGTTCCACTGAACCCCTGTGAAGCATATTCATTACCTTGATACAGATCAGTTAGTGACTGTTATAATAATGCCTAATATTTATGTCTAGGTTGTAAAACAGGGGCTGCAGGTAAGTTTTAAGGAAAAAAAAAAACAACCTACAAAATTATGATTTTGAGTTAAGCAACCAATACATTTTCTTTTCCATATAAATGAAAATTGCATTGTCAACAGTTCCTTGCAGTGTTTTTCTGTTTTAAGTTTTCCTTCTTCACTTTTTAATAGGGCAAACTCAATGGTGGTTTTGTTGGTATTTGTTCTGTACCTGTTTGCACACTGTATGCTTACAGTATCACTGAAAGACTAACTTACATTTTTAGTAGATATGGTATTAGTGGTAACATAGATGGATTGAAGTGCTCCTCCATATTTCTTAAAGATGCAAGCTCACCACTAGCGTTACAAACCAGCAGGGCATGAACAAACACTGAAAAGGCCACGGAAAGATAAGATTAGGAAAAAGTGAAATTAGGCAAAATTTCATATCAGATAGGTAAGTGAATTACAAAATGCCAAAAGAGGAATTAACTTCCTGTAATACAAACCAAGTTACTTTAAAACACAATGGTGAAAATAACTTAAACAAGACAGATTTGGTTTTCCTGAATTTTGAAACACTCATTTTTTAGCCATTCTACATTGTAGCAACAAAGGCACAGAAAGAAAGGATGGAAGAGCCAAATCACAGGTTTAATACATGGCTTTTTGTATAAATTCTCCATAGTGAGTTGTTTGGGGTTTCAGTTGGTTTGTTCTTCAAGGACAGGGATAACATGCTTCTGTTACCTGCATTCCTGACAGTCAATTTGCATTCTATATTATATCATTTACTGCATTATTTACATTATATCCATTTTTTCATCCCCCTTTAGAATTTCTTAACAGCCACTTTGCAGGTTTAATTCCAGTAAGTACTGTGTTCAAATTACATACTCAAATATACAAGGAAAGAAAATACTGTGAATAAATTAATAGATTAGATTTGAGAAGTTCAAATCTCATCCTTCATCACTGGCCAGATTTTTCCCTCAGTAGTTGTTTGCCACAATTCTGAATTATTTGGTGTAGAACTCACTATTTGATCTCCAGTTTGAAGGACAGTACCCTTTCAGTGGTAGCAATTCTATTTCATTGGTGGAGGATGGTCCAAAGAAAGTACTAGTTGCAATGAAAGTATCAAGGGGATCAAAGTTGAGAGTCTTGGAAACAACCCAAATATCATCTGTCAAGAAAAACGCAGAGTTCTCATGAGCTGCTGCTGCTGTCTTATAAAGAAAATGTAGCTAGACAAAGCAGCTTAGCATTTACTACACTGCAAATTAAACCCTTGCTAACTCCAAAGTAGGGGGCATTAGGAAGTCCTAACCAAGTGTTTGTTCAGTTCTGAAAGAGTGAACAGATATTTTGCAGTTCCTCTAGTAGTCATTGTCTGAAGTTGATGATGACTGTGAAGTTCTCTCCTGGTGCACTCAGCAGCGTTTGACTTCTAACAGGTCTGAAGTATTCTCAGTCTAGGAAGTATTTGGAATAAATCACTGAACGTCCTCCAACTTCATGAGATTTTAATAAATGAGAAGAAATATGCAACAACTGCTGAAACACCAATTTTTACATCAAGTTTTTCCTTAAATGTCATCTATTTGAATATTGGCTTTCCTGAAACTTAATGATTCAGATTTAATATACTTCAAAGCCAAGGACATGGAATTTATATTTTTCTGAGGTAGTTGAACAAAAATGATAAATTAATGAGATAGTTCATTGCCCTTCTAGAATGAGAATTGAATTATCATGTTTGTCAGGAGTTTAAAAATAGGATTTGGCTTTTTTCTTTAGGTGACAAATTAAAACTTTAAAAAGCACAATGTGACAGGGACAATTCTTCTGATGCTTAAGATCTGCTCACCTTTGCTGTAGAGAGAATAATGCTCTTTTCTGCTTAGTTTGAGGTATAATTTGGTTTTGGAATCACCATCAAATCTGGCAGGTGTATTCATCAATTTCTTGAACTTCCTACACAGCTGGGTTTGAATTTCAAAGCCTTTCCTGTTAAATTGTAATTTTAGACTATGTTCACAATCAGCACATCTTGGATTCACCACCAAAAATAAGCTCCAAGGATTGGACCAAATTATACAGTGCAGACCTTGGTAGTCGTCCATCATCTTACATTACCAAGTTTTAAAGACATTTATCTTCACTGTGAAATAATTCTCTCTTATACAGCCAGAATTAAATTGTTTCCCTTTACTTAAGCAGCACAAAATAGTCTTCAATACAACTTCTTACATTAAAATGAGAAGCACTAAGAGAATAAACCAAATTCTCGTATGAAAGATGAAACAACCAGTAATTCAAATGCAGCAGTCATTGGCGATTTCGTTAAACAATTGATCAACTGCTGGGAAGAAGTTTTGATTCTTGCTGAAAAGAGTGCTGACCTGAATGCTGAGTTCCCTCACTAATTTGGCTTTGACATTTCTACACAGAACTGTAAGCCTCTTTTAGCATAGTTAGTAAAAATTTCTGTTAAATGCTAGTGAATATACTGGAATGTTTATAAATCCTGCAATTCACATAAGCATATGTGAATCATAGAATCATAAAATCAGGAAAAGACCTTTAAGATCAAGTCCAACCGTTACACCAGACTGCCAAGGCCACCACTAAACCATGTCACTGAGGACCTCATCTACACAGTGAAGAGTGCACAGCGTTTCAGAATACCTCACCAAAAACTGGCATTCCTCATAGAGAGAAATCTTTTGACTTCTGAGGTATGTCCCAATACTTTTTATATCATGAAGCACTACACTAGGTCTGGATTCTGTCTGTGCGGGGTTCACGGCTTCTATCCACTTGAAAAATGAACACTGCTCAGCTTTGGGGGCATCACAGGTATAGAATAAATGACCCTGGGAAGAAAGAAAGGAGAAAAAAAAAAAAATACCATTAGCACATGAAAACAAGGGGGGGGGAAGTAAAACAATAGACCACTACTTGCTGCTACAGAAATAATCAGATAAAGAGCTGTGGTTTTGCTGGTTTTGGCTGAGAACCGTAAGTGTCTTCTCAGTGCTCTTAGCTTCTGAAGCCAGTATGTGTAATCACAGCTTACTGAAATTGCATGTAACCAAGAAAATTAAAAGTTCAGGTCTTTCTACATAGGAAAAATTGTTTTTGTATGAAGAAAAGTGTTACATCAACAATTCTGGACACTAGTGGATAGTACAGCTGATCTTAAAAGTGATCACTGTAACACACGACTTTAACCTGCAGTTGTAAATCATACACAATTGCCCTGTAATTGTTCACACAATAAGGTCTATTCACCAAACAAACACCCCAAACTGTAAACAAGAAATGAGCAGCACCTTGTTTTGACCTTCTTTTTTAGCCACAACAAGCTTAGCAGGATGCATGTGATGGCACAGTGGAACACAGCTTTCCTTGCTCTCAGTTTGTTCATCTTTCAATGAAGTGTAGAATGATGTAGCCACTTTTGAAAGGGCATTGTGGAATCTTTGGGACAACTCAAATAGCATTATGATCAATTGCTCTTTACATAGAACGGAGAAGAAAATATTAGTACAGCCTTAAAATGGTTACACAAGTACACAGCATTCAAACAAATGTGTTTTCATTTGACACTTCCAAATCTAAATCAAAATACTTAATCTCATCCTAAAAGAAACCAAATATGTTTCAGTATTTATCCAAACCCAAATGCACAGAGTTGTTCCAGTAGGTGATATTGATGATTTCTCTCCCTGTCATCTTGCTTTGTGAAGCAGCAGAAATACACTGTTTAAAACGAGCAGCATTTTCCATAGGATGGTGTTATGTCTACCTGTCAGAGCAGCTTTAAAAATCTGTTTGTACTGAACATGAGACTGAAACATGGCTGGTATGAAAGTCTTCCTTTTAGGAAAGTTTGCATGTTTTACTCTATCCACATGAGGAAAAGACAATTCACAAATTGATATGTCCTAAAAACCAGAAAAATAAACCATTACAACTTGCAAAACCCTGAATGAGACAAATGTTGGTAAATGGCTACTTTGCAGATGTGCCAAAACCTATCCCTATTTCTTCTCTTTTTCCTTTTTTGCTTTTATCTATTGTGCTCTCAGTAATAAGCACAACTAAATAGAAAACATTCAGAAACCCCAGAAGTTTCACTATGAAGACTGTGAAAGCTTTTTAAAACCCGTTATACATGGATTTCATATATATATAAACCCCACACAATGTGTATACCAGTGTGTGTATGAAATATAGTAGTAATTTCCACATGTCTACTTCACATTTACGATTCTAAAGAACTAGAAAACACAGCATACTGAGTTTGTGCCAAAAAAAAGGGGGAAAAAAAATCTAACATGTTCATTAACTCTCAAACACAGTGATCTGGCAACTTCTAAATCTTGGCTTGTGGTTGGTTAAAAATCAGAGACTGTGCTTTGACGCAAGATATGGGTGCTCATTAAAACAATGCTGATTTTGCAATTAAGAAGAAACATTTCTTGAAAACATGTTCTTACTGATTACAGATGACAAAATAGCCCAACAGCTTTTATTTCATTTTGCTGCCATCAACATTCAGATGAAGAATCTAAACCTGGCAGCATGTGTGCTAAGGAATTACCTTTACAATAGGTTAGTCATCGCACTTAAAAAAATACATTAGAAGCTGCTGTTCTGCAGCTGAGGCTTTTGTGTTACTACATATGTAAAAACTTTTCATTTGATCATACTGATAATATCTTGCAGGAAATCTGATCAATGCAGTTTCTTTGCCTAGAAAAATGTGTTTCTTTTGCTTCTAACTATCTGCTTGAACAGCTACACACCTGGCTGGCTCCTGTTGCAGTGTGGCAGCTCAGATGACTTAACACCTTTTGTGTTGCTTCAGCCAAAGGTGTCTGACTGAAGTGTGGAGAAAGTAACTTCCTTTCTGAAATCAAATCTTGGTGACTGGTATTTGCAGACCATTTACCAATGGTACTCTTTGCTGTCAGTAGAGCTGCAGAGCGAGGAGCGCTTTTATTCACGGTGCTGCACTCTCCTGTGTTACCCAGCAGCATTCCAGGATGGTTCTCAGCACATATGTCATCAGTCACTTCCCTACCATTGCTGTTTAGAATTATCAAGTCACACTGAGCACTGTTTTGGTATTTTAGCCACTTGCTTTTTCTATATTGTGAAGTGACGTTAGGGAACACTGGTTGCACAGATTCCCTTTGTCTTTTTTCCGGTATACTCTCCAAACACAAAGGTTTCATAATTTCTATCCTCAGGGCCAAAAGCACTGATAGGAAATACCTCTGACTTGTTGCATAAATTGACTGCTGAAGAGCCAAAAGGTTGCTGGGCCTCCTCGCTGTCAGTTGAATAAACTGTGTCAGGAATCTTCTCAGTGGCAGGAAGAGTGACAAATGGAGTTCGTGTTTTAGCTGGGGGCTTGACTCTTGAGAGGTGGCCTTCCTCTGGATGGCTGGATTTCTCCTGTGCTGTAGGGCAGATATATCTTACAAGCAACTTGTAGCACTTATGGATGGGACAGGAACTTCAGATGTGAAAAATAAGATATGGAAAGAATTCTAAATTCTTCCTGTGCAGTACCACACTACATTTCCATGCAATGTGATTTCCACTGATTCTTTTGTACTTAAACCCCACCATTCAGAACACATTTCTGTAGGCACTCAACTTGTATAAAAGAAAACATCTGGTAGAAATTATTTAAACATTATTGTGGTTTGGAGGTCATTAATCTGATAATCTTGGTAGTAAGTGGCAGCTGCCAACTGGAAAACAGCCACCTTAACATTTGCTCCTTTTTCCAAACGGATACCCACAACTGTGTACATTAATGTTACCCAATATAGATAAAGAGGCTTCTATCTAGTTCCACAAGCATCCTTTTGAAATAAATTCATTATCAGTTAGAAATGGTAGTCATTGATAGGTGCCAACTGGAAGTGGGTGAGAGGACAGCTGAATATGGAACAAAATTTAAAGCAGAGCAATAAATGAAAACAGTAATAGGAATTAGAAGCTTAGCTTACGGCCTTTTTTCCCAAAAAACTAGAAGCTGATTTTTTTTTATAAAATTAAATCACTCTACTGAAGTCTCTTTCATAGAATGATGGAATGGTTTGGGTTGGAAGAGACCTTAAAGTTCATCCAGTTCCAACCCCCTGCCATGGGCAAGGACACCTTCCACTAGTCCAGGTTGCTCCAAGCCCTGCCCAACCTGGCCTTGATAATTATATTCAGGATATAACTGGGGAAGGAGGCATGAAAATCATGGCTAATTCAGCTGATTTGGAAAATGCTGGGTAAAATTGTGCTTAAAAATGTAACACGCACCCCTATGAAAGACATGTGATGAACACAGGTCTAAATTCCATAGTTGCCCAGACATATCTCAGTACCCAGGGTAACTGTCTATTATAGTGCAACTCACTGTGCTTCAAAAATCCTCAGAGATTTTCCAACAAAAATATTGCAAAGTGCAATTATAAACTATAATTTCTTACTGAAGATAAAATCTGAAAGTTCCAGTTCAGTTGGCAGGATCCTGTGTCTCAGGGGCTCCTGGGTACCTCCAATGGATTCCTCACTTCCTGAACCTGGAGAAACTGTGGGGTCTGGATCAAGTGAGGAACTCACTTGTACTGATGAAATCATCTGCAGATGAAGAATTAACATGTCAAGTGAATGACTGGAAAAAACCATTCTAGCTTTGTTGTCACTATTCTCTTTCTTATTGTCTCCTTCTCGTAGAAAATTGAAATTATTCTGAGTGTCGACATGTTAAAACAGTTTTCAAAAATTAGAAACTGCCACCATGAACATGTAGCAAATAAAGCCCAAAAGATCTAGAAGAGACAGTCAGTTCACACCTTACTGGGTTTCCATGAAGTCCACTGTGTTTGTCTCAAGTCAGAAAGTGATGGGGAGCCTGACACTGTCCATGGTGGAAGTTCAGAACACGTGTTCAATGCCAATGCTAGGGAAAACACACCAAGGCCAGACGTCGTGCAGATGAATTGTTCAATTACTGCCATTCTACTTCTACTTTCACTTACAGGACTGATTTGTTCTTGACTCTTCAGTAATGTTAGGCTTCTTCTGAAAATTCTCTACTCCAATAAAGTTGGTATCCCCATGGAGACTTCCTGAACCTGGAGCCTTTACCAAAAAGTATAAGCAAAAACTTGTTAGAAATTAAACTGTTTATCTTCTTTGTATAAGTATTATCTTTCTATGAAGCTTATTTCTGGACAGAATTCTTCAGTATCTCCAGCCCATTCTGGAAATAAAAAATGAAATATCATTTCTCTTAAATTATCTTAAATACTGAAATATATACTGCATTAGAAAAACATGCTTTGTTTAATGTTGTATGCAATGTTTCTTTGCATCCAGGAGGAACAGACTCATTACCCAGGAAAGAAAGTTTTAACCCTTGCTTTGGAATTTTCTTAACAATTCAATGCCAAATTTCAGATCTTGATGGGGTGAGTATTTTACTACTACCAGGAGGAAACGATAATTATAAAAGCCCTCTGCCAATTTTCTCTAGAAGAACTTTGTTTAATGTCATACATTATGACTTATTTGTGTTTTTCAAAGTGAAACTCATCAGGGAAAAAAACAAAACAAAACAAAACCACATTACATCGTACAAGTGCATAGTCCTATGACAAAGGTAAGTAAAATGAAGTACAAATAATTGTCTAACTTCAAGGTTTTAACCACAAAGCACTATGTTCGGCTCTTGGTGATCTTGATATAACTGTAGTATTGTAAAGTTGAACTGTCTTTTATCCTACATTTACAGAAGACTTTCTCGCCCTAAGGTTAATAAGAATAACTTTGGAAAAAAATTGTTTTACCTGTCTGAAGTCAGAAAGGACATCATTGCTTGAAAACAGGGGTGACAAAAATCTCTCAGCTGCAAACTCTGTATTACTTGGGTAGTGCTGCCCTCCCAGCTGTGTGCAGGGAGCTCTTGACATTATCTCACTAGCTGCTGATCCCCTTACTTGGTGTCCTTGAAACACAACAGCCTGTGTGGTATATTGGAGTTATCATTAAATGAAAATAAGGTCTGGATCTACAGTCAGTAAAGGTACTTGTCAGACATACCACAAAAATAATATGCTGGAAAATAAGGAAGAGAAAAAGAAATCCATGTATTTTTCCTTTGCACTCCTGCAACTAAGCAGCAATAAAGTTTTTTGAACAAATCTCTGACAACAGAAAACTGATATTCTGATCTAGTGTGTTTTAAGTCTTCTTTTTGTATTGTAAAATTCAAGTTTAAGACTCTCAATGGAAAATTTCCCACAGAAAAATGTACTAAAAAACAATGAAAAGCCCGTTATGAGACTGAATACATTTTTATAAGGACTAATTGTGATACGTAACAAATAGTAAACCACTGAACTGAAATTTAAAAAGCACTATTCATGATACTTCAGTTCCACTCAAATTATACCTTTGGCTGGCAGTCAGGTGTCTCAGGATCTCTTTGGTTGAAAAATGTTGGTAGAATAGATGCTTTTTCCTGTAATAAATTGAGCACATGGTTGGGCTGCATAAAAAAAGTATCAAAAGCTCATAAGTCTAACAATTTAATAACCATTTAAAGTGAAAAGTTAAGAAATAAGAAATAAAAAATTTAAACAAGAGAACATTTTAAATTACAGCCTTTTAATGTGGAAGCCAAAACACTCCATAATAGGATAAGAAATATATGTTTCTTTTTCAAATAGGACAGGAAAATACAGTAATTTAATCTAAAATCTTTCACTTTGGATGGATTGAAAGAAAAAGACTATTGAGAGCATTAGATAAAAATCAATATGAAGCATGAAGCACAAACAGATGTACAAACATATTTCAAACCAAGAGCTAAAATTCTAGGAAGGTCATGCATCCAAAAAGATAATGAAAGAAAAGGAAAAATAGCTGGTAAAAGAAAATGGGGTAGGGAAGAAGTACCAGACAACTATGTGACATTAAACATAAGTAAATATTACAATTTGCAGTTTCTTGTCATACATTAGGCCTCCTGAACATTTATTGGCAATAGGGTCTACAGGAGGAGATCTGGTGTCCACTATCAGCTTCTTACTTGATGTTTCCAAGCAGTTTCTTGCTCAACTTCTACAGTTTCACAAACCAAGAATTTTTCTAGAAGTGAAAAATGAATATATCTTGTACAGATAGATATGTGTAGTCAAAAATTGGTTACCATAAGGCCAGAAGAATCAAAGTGTGAAGATGCCTTTATATTTTCTGAGTAAGGCATTTCTGTAAACTGTTTTATAGCTACAAGAGATGAAAAGCATAGTAAGTTACAGTTATGGTATTCATTTTACATGAAAACTTCTTCATTTTACTGGGCTTGCAAACCTTACCCATGCAAATAATTGCACAGATAGGATTTAACCAAACTAAAGCAAAGACACAGCTTTGGAGGCCACATATTGCATGAGGGAATCTTTATAACACATCACTCCAAAAATATGATTTCTGAATATGGACTGTCCAGCAGGAAAGATAATAGTACAGAAGTCAGAGTTACAGTCACACAGAATTCACTTTAAAATAAAAGCAGACCTTCATCTTTCACAAGGGGTTCAAGTATCTCTTTAGAAGTCTCTGCTTCATATAACATACTATTACTTTCCTCCATCTTTTCTAAGCTTTCTAATGCTGTGCTGTGTTGAGTCAAAGCTCCAAGAAGAGCGATGTTGTTCACCATATGAAGAACTGTTGAATTGTCAGCCATTGCTGGGCATTTCCTGCAATCCATTCCTAACTGTTCACCTTTGCAAGCTTCATAAAAGGCATTTATGCTGTCTACATTTTCAAACTCATTTTCAGATACTGCTGTTTCCTCTGGAGATGAATGGCTTTTTTCCAAAGGACAGGTAGAACTTCTGGAAATGAGACTATCTTCCTTATGTGGAAAGACAAATACCTTTTGAGGGTTTTCTGTAATGAATTGGAATGAGGCACAGATAGGATCTGGTTTTTGTGGCAAAGCCAGCAAAGGACTGTGTGCTTTAATGTCATCACTCTCAGTACCACAGAAGTGTTCTAGATCAACATTTGGGCATTTCACACGTCCAAGCTGTGTAACATCTTTTTCGGTATTTTTGTCCATTGCATAAGTTATTCTGCTGGTAGAAATACATGAAATACTTTCAGCTTTTTCAAACATACTGGTTTTAGGGTGACATTCATTAATGTTTGTGTCACTAAGTGAAAGATCAGGCTGCTTGCTTTTCATCCATGACGTCTCATTAATGGTATGCACTGCACAGCCATCAGGATCGTTCTTGTCAATTGTGGCTTCAATACTTAGTTCCCTTTCATTAATCTCCTTTATGTCGTGTCCATCACTCATAAGTTCCACTGCAATTCTGGTTTGGTTTGCAGAGTCTTCTGCAATTCTACCTGTGTCTATGACATCGCTGTCACAAAGCTGAGATATTATACCCCCAGTGTAGTGATTTCCATCATTCTGTCTGTTAAATGCTGAACATTTGAGTTCTTCGTTTTTACTGTGTGTCACTACTTCACAGCAAGAATGAAGTCTCAGTGCAGCATTCTGTGCTACATCTTCTCCCCTTAAGCAGTCAGGACTTTGTGAAAGCTTGTCTCCTTCAGTGAGCTTATTCTGAGTTGTTTCACACAGGTCTTTATTGTCTATGTCATTAAAATCAAAAGTCTCCAGTAGATTAAAGTTAACTTCCATCACCTGTTCATCTGGACAGCCTTCGCTGTGCATACTTAATTCTTCCTTTACAGTTCCAATTCCAGTCAATATTAGGTCTGCAGAGAGCTCCAAGCTTCTTTCTGAAGGTTGTTTTGGCTGAAACACACTTCGCAACTTCATAGATGAATTCTCCTCAAGATTGTTACTTCCTAAATGCTCCTTGTATCTGCAGAGATTTTTTTCCAAGGTGACTGGACTTGCTGAACACAAAATGTCACCTGAGGATGAGACAAACTGACTGTCACTCACTCTACTTATGGTGGATTCAGGTAGGAAACAACTGTTGGTACTGGTACTGCAGGAATCTTGTAAATCTTGACTTAAATTATATGTCTTTTTGTCAAGTCTCTGTCCTGTGACATCTTTATCGCAAGGTTGTCCAGCTGAAATTAGAAGCATTTCAGCATTACATTCCTTGTTATCATATGCAGTTCCCTTCATACAAGGCAGATGCTGAATATTTTCCATGAGTCTTTTAGCAGGCTTGCCTGAAAAAGTAGATAGGATTGTGTTTTTTCTTTTATATAAGCTATCTGTGTTTTCTGATGCCTGAAACATAGAAAGACGTTCTGTGCCTCGAGATGTTGTTTGCTGTCTGCATCCTTGGGCTGGGTTAGACTTCAAAAGAGCCAGAATCTGTGCTGTGCTCCTGACGGTGTGTGACACTGCCCCATGAGCACCTCTCTGACTACTAGATTTGGTGTGCCCAGTAATTAGAGAAGATTCTCGCCTCATAATGGATTGATCGGGGTTTTGCTTCTCCGTCTCCTCACATCTGTCAAGAAATGGAGCTGAAAGCAGTGAGGAGAGAGACATGTGTTTGCTGTTATTCTCTGTACATGTATCTTCATGACAGTCTGCAGACCCACTATTTTCTGCATCCTTCTGGCAAATCGTAGAAAATAATGGAGAGGTACCATAAACCTTTGACGGAAAAGCCCCCTCACACTGCTTGGATAAAGGCAACGTTTTTTTTTCTCCCTCTTCCATTGTTGATGTTTTCTTTTCAACTTGGCGTGGCCCTCGGAAACTCTAGGGAAGAAATGTTAAATTAATTCTGCTCAGAAATCAACTTCACATTTTGTAATCAACTGTTGAAAGTAGGGAATGCTCCATAAAATGTATTCTGCTCAAGTAACACATGACAATTCCACATGTGTATAGAAGTAATCTTAAGCCCTTGTGATATTCACTGTAGCCATAGCAATAGCAATCCTGCTAAACCAGATTTAGCAAACTCTGGAAAAAATAGCTATCTGTAACACATTCTGGCTTACAGCTCAAAAACTAAACAGGAAGACATCATTTATGTATTTACCATTCATTAAAAGATGTGCCCTTTGTGTTTTAAAATGCATGTTAACATCAGACATAGCTTTTGAAACCAAGACATACTGTAAACGTCCTTTTCAAGCCAACAGACAGATGCCTTGTAGGTGGGACAGCAGGTTTTACACCATTCCTGTCCGCTGCTGGAGTTTCTGCTTCCCTTGGCTGATCTTCAAAAGATTTTTCATTCACTTTTACTGCTTCAACGGTGACCAAATAGCATTCACTTTCTAAATCGTCTCCAGCTTTCACCTAGGAGAGAAAAAAAGCAGTATATATGAGTGCTATGTAACAAACAATTACAGTCTTACAAAGTAGTTGTAGACTTCTAAATACTTTCATGTAAATATTTCAGAAATTTACACCTAGTATAGCACAGCTGCCTGATAAATACATAGATTTATATATATATATATATATCACTTAGCTTCAAGTTATGCTTATTTAATGTATCAGTATAATACACTGCTTTTACCCAAAAGGAATAAAATTCCATAAAACCTCTACACTGGTTCTGGAAAAGCAGTATGACTTATCAATAATTAGAAGCTGGTTTTGCTTTTCAATACTTGCATTGTGTCAGACTTTCATATCCACTATAAGAAAAAGTACTACCTCAATTAACAAGTAAGAATTTTAAATGCTTCCTGAAACAAAAATCACAGTCAAGCATAAAAATCATTAAAAAAGCACCCCCAAACAAAATATACCTGAGATTTTATGAATATACTCTCCAAACATTGTCCTTTATCGTCAAACAAGACAGCCTGCAATAGAAAAATAGAATTTTATATAACTAATTTTGTTTCACAGATCAACTGGATTGCCACTGGCTGTCCAGCAGTAGCAGATGATATTAAACCCTGGGGTATTAAATCTGAGTTGTTCACCTTATTACTGCCATTTCTAATCTTCAGAATTCCATCTTGCCATGTTTTTGATTTTTTCAATTTTTGGTGAGTGTATAATACCTATTTGAAACACGGAAAATGTTGACATAATGATAAGTAAGAAAAATGTTTAGATAATACAGCAGCAACAGGGTCTTCTGAATTTATTTCTACCTAAATCATACACAGTGTTAAAAACAACTTACAGTAAATTCTTGAGAAGGCATGGCTTTGGCAGAACAGTCATCCAACAGCTTATTTCACAAATATTTACATCTTCACTTGGCCTAAGAGACAAGAAAATGTTCAGAATCTGTCAGAGTTATAAAGAAAATGTGTTAACAGAAAAATAGATGTCGGTTCATTTATTTTTTTTTTTCCCTCAAAGGAAGAGCTGTATGCAAAACAGCATCAAAACAATGGGGTGTAATGTGGGCATTTTAAAGAGAAATCTTGAAAATAATCTAACAGAATGACTACGGTAAAAAAATGGCCTTTTTTTTTTTTTTTCCTCATAGATGCCAACGTATTTTCTAACTTCCAGGGAAATTCATTTGTTTAAATGAGTGGGTGGCAGCTCTGAAAACTCCAGTGATCTTTCTGCTATTCAGAATTAACAAATCATCTTAAACATGCTTACATGCAGAAAAAGAAAAAAAAACCAAACCAAAACCATACTAGCTATTAGCAGAATAATTTTGTTGCCAGGTTGACTCTGGACTTGGTCATGCATGCTTAATTCATGGCAAAGATAACTGACTCTCAAAACCAGTTACCCATGAAGTCATATTTAAACTTAGATCACAGTAAATTTTCAAACTGATAATGAAACCAGGAGCAAATCATTATTTAGCCACTCATCTCCACAGGCTGTGAATTACTGTTGCACGTGCTGGCTTATAACTTTGATCAGTGCTAAGATTTGTGTCTATGCTTGGGACTTTAGTTCAATCTGTTAGCATCCCTGCAATGGAAATAATCACAAGAGACAGGGTGAGATTGGCAGCTGGTCATACCGTGGAATAATAGAGGAAATAATTAAAAATACTGTGTGGATGACTTAATATTTGAAGGGACATGGCTTTAAGCTGACAGAGGGGTATTTAGATGAGACCTTAGGAAGTTCTTCCCTGTGAGGGTGATAAGGCCCTGGCACAGATTGCCCAGAGAAGCTGAGGCCGCCCAATCCCTGACAGTGTTCAAGGCCAGGTTGGAGAGGGCTTGGAGCAACCTGGTCTAGTGGAAGGTGTGTCTGCCTATGGCAGGGGGTTGGAACTGGATGGCTTTTAAGGTCTCTTCCAACCCAAACCAGCCTAGGATTCTATATTATGATGGGGAGAGAGTCACACTGTTTCTTATAGCTGCCACCTTCTTAGCAGTGCCCAGGTGTTTACTAGGGTGCAAAACCTTGCAATTAACACCCTTAAAGGATATATAATTACTCTTTTAGCTTTTAAAGGGAGGCGGCTGACCTTTAATTGCTTACTGTAATTCAATATGGAATACTGTGGGAGCAGGGATGAACAGGAGAGCTGCCAGCCCTCCCTCATAAAGCCCTGCTGAGACCACTTTCACAACACCGGACAAGCCCGGTAAGCCCCTTTTAAACCACCAGCCATCAACATTTCCCTCAATACGAGGGTTTTGGATCCAAGGGGGGGTGTCCTACGGAGGGGAGGGCCGAACCACCAAAAATAGCCCCTCAGGGACACCCGCCTGTTACCTATCCCCAGGGGGCCTGTCGCCGCCCTCCTACCCACCTATGCCGGGCGGGCAGGCGAGATCGGGCCCATGAACCCCGCCACACGTCCCGCTGTCTCCTTCCCGCGTTCGAAACTTCCCGCCGTCGCTGCGTGACGTCACCACGCGACCAGACGAGAAAAGGAAACCACGTGACCCCGAACGCGCAGTCTGCGCCGCTGAGGGGCTTTTCCTCGCCGAGGGGTGTTGGTGTGTCGTATTGGGAGTGGCGGTGACAGGGCAGGGCCCAGAGGATTCTGCGGCAGGTCGGTGTCCTCTGCGGTGACGTCGGCCCGGCGTGGAGGCAGGTCGGTGGTGCGCGGCGGGGGGTGGGCAGCCGGTCGCGGCCCCGGCGGTGTGTGATAGCGGTACGGGCAGGGGGCGCTGCTGCACTCCCTTGCCCCTCGCTGTTGAGCGCATGCTTCGTGCGGCCGTTGGGCTGAGAGGCTGTTGGTCCTGTCGGGGCAGCATCCCAAACGGGTAACTGCTATTCGTGCCCCTTTTTGCCCTGCTTTGGCCTCTCCTGCAGCGGTTCTCCACATCCTGCTCCCCGTGCCCAGCTGCTTGAGCCTCTTTCCCTCCTGGTGCCGACGTGTGTGGCGACTTACCGGCAGGGTTTTAAGGGCTGCTATCCCTCAGCGTTGCCCTGGGACTCTGTGGTGACTTTACCTTCAGGTGAAGGTGGTGGCTGGGGTGCATTCACGCGGGGTCAAGACCTGGTACCTTGTGTTGGGGAGAAGTACCCCCCCTGTTGAGAGGGGTACATGGTGAATGGATGACTTTGGGGTAGGATGCCGGAGTGGGACTCTTCATCAGGGACTGTAGCGATGGGACAAGGGGTGATGGGTTTAAACTGAAACGGAGAAAGTTCAGGTTAGATATAAAGAAGAAGATCTTCCCTGTGAGGGTGGTGAGGCCCTGGCACAGGTTGTGCAGAGAAGCTGTGGCTGCCCTGTCCCTGGCAGTGCTCAAAGCCCGACTGAATGGGGCTTGGAGCAACCCGATCTAGTGGAAGGTGTCCCTGCCCATGGCAGGGGGTTGGAACTGGATGATCTTTAAGGTCCCTTCCAACCCAAATCATTCTTTGATTCTATGATGTGTGTGTTTGCTTCACTCTTATGCACGCTAGGTCCATTAGCGGTTGCAGTAGCACGGCTGAAACCTGCAGAGGTCAGTACCCGTGCAGCTGGCCTCAAACCGGGATTTAGGCAGTTATGCTTGGCAAAGATGAAGTTCGGGGCTAGACAAATCTATTTCACATTGTGTGTTTCCCCTTTGTTTGAATGACAAATGAGATATTTTCCTGTGAGTGTGCAGCTCCTAACAGGGCAGCACAATGTCTTGCTTCTGTAGCCACTTCTGTCCTGCTCCCAAGTGCTTATTCCTGCTGCTTCCCTTCATCAGCTCTGCAGCTTATTCAGCTCCTTTATGAGTTGGTTTACCCCCTCACCCAGCAGGGAAGGACCAGAAAGTAGCAGCTTCTCAGGTCCGAATTGAACTGGCTGTACTAGAGGGTGAGATCCTCTGAGGGAGGGCTGTGTAGCAACTTGGATGAGAGCTGTGCTGCTTTTTGGGTGTCAGTGAGCTGTTGGTTCATGTTGCTGAATCCATATAACCATAGTTTTGTGCTGCACAGGCCTGCATTTTATTAAAAATCCACTAGTGATGACAGAGGAAGGAGTAAGCCCAGCAGGATTGGACAAGCAGGAGGTTCTTCGGTTTTAGGTTGAGAAAATTGTGTTGGTCTCCATGAATTGTCCTTTTTTAGCTTGCTTTCAGTAGAGTGAGGTTAGCAGGCAGAGTAGGAACTTCAAACTGCTGCAGCTCTAGTTGTGTGTTTGTTAGAGTAAGAATACCCCATGTGGGTTACAGATTGTGTCTTTGCAAGCAATTTCAGTTTGCTGACTACTTGCGTTTATTTTGGAGTGAACGGTCAGAGGAGCAAGTGTTGCCACTGACTGTATGGAAACATTTTCGTAGGATAGAAAACATTCTGAATGGTTCTTTTTCCTTCCCTTCCCCCTATTTTGCTATTTAAAATTCCCAAAGCAAGCAAGCATTTGTATCAGTGCTTAATATAAAAGAATAAAGGTTATTTTATGACTGGACCCCTGGTTTACAATCAATTTGATTATGTTTTTCTAGATTTTTATAACAACAGCAGTTTGCTTGTGAACTTGGCTGTGTACAGGTTAGCACCAACATATATAATATTGTCTTTTAGATAGTATAGATAAGTTACTATGGATCTGTGTGTCTGTATATTACTTTGATTTACATTGTCTTTCCTTTCTTAGAGTCCCCCCAGATTAATCATCCCTTTTCCTGGTTTCACTTTTGCACGTAGAGGCACTGTGATTCTGTTTCATTTGAGGAAGATAAGAAGTAGTAGTTGGTTTGCTTTAACAGGGAGAAGTTTGGACCCTGCTTTTTCTTGCTTCTGATTGTAATTGTTTATCAGAACAGTGCTTGCAGTTGTGAGGCCAGCAGCGTAAG
The DNA here is from genome assembly GCA_039720435.1 of Amazona ochrocephala. Classification (NCBI taxonomy): domain Eukaryota; kingdom Metazoa; phylum Chordata; class Aves; order Psittaciformes; family Psittacidae; genus Amazona; species Amazona ochrocephala. The sequence continues at coordinate 79,085,257 of CM077879.1, read as the reverse complement.
AGCTGCCAAGTCCAAACGGCAGGCTATCTTATACCTTGGCATTGCAGCTTTCGCTGGTGAGTTGAAGTTTGCACTACTACATGTAAGGTTGTGTATGGATTCTAGTTATAGGTTCATCGGTGACATTTGCTCTGACTCTTATTTCCAAACTCTTCCAAAGTGATTTTCTCTAAGGAGATTCATTCCTAAAGCAATTAGCACAAGGGGGGGGGCGGTGGGGCTTGAGAGGAGGAAGCAAAGAACATAGCTTGCAGCTCTTTGGTCTTACCCTAACCTCCCTCCTGGGGATGAAAACCCAAGGCTGAGGGACTGAAAACACTCAGATGCCTTCTTAAAGTGAAGTTTTGCTGTACATAAGCCACATTCATTATGTGTCACTGAAGTCATTTAATACTGTTCAGACACCAGAAGTATCCCATAATTATGTTTTACTGTTAATGGTGCAACTCACTATAGCCCTCAGCTAAGCAGTATATTGTTCCGATGATTATTAATTGAAATACCTTGCTCAAGGGCTTGAGTGGAGCTCAAACCTGTGCTTCAGTTGGGATTTTTACCTGGCTTATCTTTCCAAGGTGATTGTTGACCTTTGGCTATCTGGAGTGGTCACTGCTGGGGAGAAACTGATAGCCAGCTAAGGAAGCCTCATTTGCACAATAATTTGAAGACCATTTCCATTTTTGTCATCCTGTTGTAGAGGTGGGCTTCCTCTCTGATGACTGTACTCACCTTTCCTTCTATGGTGCTTTGGCAGAGAGCTGAGAAGCCTTTTGTATGGTGATTGCTACATTAATTACTTTAATTTTGGTGTTAATTTGATTTTTCAAAAAGCTATCTGCTTTTGGCAGTACCACTTTGTTTTACTGGTGTAAAATGATGCGTTGTGGTGACTGGCAGTTTTCAAGGAGGGAGGGCTAGCTACAGCAAACTGAAATGTGAACAAAAAAGATCGTTAGATGCATTAAAAAGAACTTGCCTTTTTCAAGGCAAATCTCTACATTTAAGTCACTTCCCTCTAGTTAATCCCTAATTTCTAGGGGCCTGATTCTGAGCTTGTGTCAGAACTTGTTTTGCCATTAAAATCAGTGACAGCTGGTGAAAAAACCCTGACCAAAGAAAAGGAAAATGTCTAAGTGTAGCACATACTGATTGCCATGGGGACTTGCAAGTAGGAATGTGTTAGAACATATTCACAGGCAGGACTGGATGATCTTTTAATTCCTGCTCTTTGTTAGGCCCTGGCAACTGGCAGTGAGTGGTTTACAGTGTTGGCATAACAGAGACAATTTTTAAACCCAAACCAGCCCTGCCATGTGTTCATATATTGCATTATGTAAATTATGTATAATTTGTCTTGTATTTGTAAGGATTAATAGATGCTTCTCATTTGGAGGTCATACCATCAATTTTTGTAGCAAGCTCTTCTGCTGCTGTGTGCATGTCAGTGTAACCTGTTTGTAACCACTGGATTTATGATACATGCCCACTGAGCATGGTCCTTGGGTCAGCCTTTTCAGGAGTCCTCTATATAATCCACCTTTTATTTTTCTTTCCTGCTTTGCCTTCTACAGAAATTTCTGAAGTGTGTAGTGCTCTGGGGCTTTTTGTGTTCTTTCTAATGGTCTGTACAGGGAATAGAGAACAAATTATTTCTGTCTTCTTTTCAAGTCTAATAAAATCATGTTTATCACGAGGGAAATTTTGTGCTGCTTGGATTTACTTTTTGTAAGCTCTATTTAGCAAGAAGGTTGCTTTTCTGGTAACAGGGAAGTTATATATTATTAAAACACAAATGCACGTTGTGACCTGCATGAGTGCTTTAAAGAAGTAACTCATATATGTATGTATATATACATAATATATACTTGAGTCAGCTGTGTATGCTTGCAGGCCAGAAAGCTAACTGTATACTGGGCTGCATCAAAAGGAGCATCCCCATCAGGTTGAAGGAGGTGGTCCTGCCCCTCTGCTCTCGTGAGACCACACTTGGAGCACTGTGTGCAATTCTGATGTCCTCAACATAAGAAGGACATGGAGGTCTTGGAGGAGGCCACAAGGATGATCAGGGGCTGGAGCACCTCCCGTATGAGGACAGGTTGAGAAAATTTGGGCTGTTCAGCCTGGAGAAGAGAACGTGTGTGGAGACCTCAGAGTAGCCTTCCAGTGTCTGAAGGGGGCCTACAAGGATGCTGGAGAGGGACTCTTCATCAGGGACTGTAGTGATAGGAGAAGGGGTGATGGGTTCAGACTGAAACAGGGGAAGTCCTTCCCTGTGAGGGTGGTGAGACACTGGTGCAGGTTGCCCAGAGAAGTGGTGAATGCTTGTCCTGGGTTCAGCAGTAGCAGTCATTTTTCTCCTTATTATCTGGTGCAGTGCTGTGTTTTCGACTTTAGTCTGGGAACAGTGCTGATAACACCGATGTTTTTAGTTGCTGCTCAGTAATGCTTACTCTGATCAAGTACTTTCTCAGTCTCATGCTCTGCCAGGGAGGAGGGGAAGCCAGGAGGAAGCAGAGACAGGACACTTGACCCAAACTACCAAAAGGGGTATTCCATACCACAGCACATCATGCCCAGTATATAAACTGGGGGTGTCACCCAGAAAGCCCAGATCACTGCTCAGGTCAGGCTGGGTATCTGTCAACGGGTGGTAAGCAATTGTATTCTCTCCCCTTTTATTTCCCTTACCATTATTATTATTGGTAGTAGCAGTAATAGTTTTGTATTATACCTTAGTTACTGGACTGTTCTTATCTCAATCTCTTTACGTTCTTTTGATTCTCCTCCCCCTCCCTCCAGGAGTGTGGGGGGAGGAGGAAGGGAGAGGAGTGAACGAGCGGCTGCGTGGTTCTGAGTTATGGGCTGATAGAGCACAATAGTGCTCTGTCCCTGACAATATTCAAGGCCAGGTTGGACAGAGCTTTGGGTGACATGGTCTAGTGTGAGGCATCCCTGGCCACGGCAAGGGGTTAGAACTAGGTGATTAGTCCTTTCCTAATCGTTCTGTGCTTATATATGTATAATATTTAAGAGTGCTGCTTGTCTGTAACTTGCAACATCATTTGGAACTGTGAATCCCATGACTGATGCTGGCATTCAAAAGGTGCTGTAGGCAATCTGATGGTGAGGGCAGGCTGTTCCCAAGGCGCTCAGAAACAAATTATAAATTAAAAGCCTGCAGTTTGGTACCAACTTGCCTCCAGTGGATCTCTGTGGCTAAAGGGCACTACTAGCTGCCATGAGACATGAGTTCTAGTTTAGTCTTCACCTCATAGTTATTGTGCAACCTAATTTTCCTCATCTTCTTGTGTGCTTTGTATTTTTGTATGGTGCAAACAATGAATGGCAGATAGTCTCACAGGGGATGCGTGAAGTTTTTCATGTCAGCTAAACCAAGAATGTTTCCTGCTTGAAATAAGACTATTTTGATTTTTCTCAAAGGTTACGTTTAACTTCCAGTTGGCAGAATGACAGGAATGGAGCCTGAAACGGTGAGAGACAAGGCTGTGGAGGAAGAAAGCACTGAACAGAAGAAAGAGAGAGAGAAAAGGAAGAGGTCAAGGGTTAAACAGGTGCTCGCAGATATAGCGAAACAAGTGGATTTCTGGTTTGGGGATGTCAATCTCCACAAAGACAGATTTCTCCGAGAGCAAATAGAGAAATCCAGAGACGGCTGTAAGTTTATATTCACTATATTTCAGTGAACAGATTCTTGACTGTATTCCTGGTGGCAGTTACAAGTTATTTTGAGGTTCACATTTGCTCCTGAGGAAAGCAGTAGTTCCATGCTGGAAACCAGCAGCAGGATTAGTGGCTTGGGAAGCAAAGCTTGGTACCAGTTTTTAGAAGTTGTATTTAGTGTTTCTCTTTCCTTTTCCTTTACTACCACCCCTAAGTTACAGGCATATGTGAAGGTAAAAATGACTGTTTGGGATACACAGTCTTCTTTTTTAATTTTTTTTTTTTCCCCGTGTGAGTTTGTGCAATTTTTAGAGTAAACAAACAAACACCCTTGGAGGTGCAGTACTTGACTTGTAGGGTAGATATATTTAGAAACTAAAATGCAATTTGGATTTTTCGTTAGATGTAGACACTTGTCATCTTTTCTGTACAAGTTTTTGATGTGAGCAATTGTGTGTTTACATGTAGGGCTACTGTGGGTTTCTTTCCTTTAGACAATTTTTGATGTGGCTAGTTTGACTTTAGAGTAGGAAAATGAGCTCAGTTCTGAAACTGGCAGTTTCTGAAGAAATTAATTTACAGTTTTGCTGCAGTGACTAGTATGCTTTTGCTTTAATAAAGCAGTATGTATGGTAAATACAGTCTATCAAGTCTGATTGTTCTATTAGCTGAGTTCTGCCAGGTGGACTAGAGTGTGATACCTCTCTAAAAAGAGGTGGTCCTTCTGCATCAAAACAAACAAACAAATTTCCAGATGTCTTTACTTATTTTTGTTTTCTTAAGGATTTCATCTTTATTTGAAGCGTGAATCAGGAGTCCAGTTGCATTGTGTGTGAAGTGTAGCCTTCAAACTGCCTCCTGTATTCTGCCATTATGTTGAACTTCAAGCCAACTTTAAAAAAGGGGCCCTCAGAGCAATAAAACTTAGCCTACATTTTCTAGAGATATTAAAGCTTGGATGTCTTTACTTTTTTTTTTTTTTTTCTTTTCTTTTATTATTAATAAGGCTAGTACTACATAATTTTCTGTCAAGGTTTCAGCAGCATGACTCATTGCAATTGAAGTGCAAGCAGAGGCTTCTTTTGGAAGCCCGGGTTAAACACTTAATTGAGTACTTGAAGCAGAGGCATGTTTTCAATGCAAATCGGTTTTGTATTGCAAAGCTACATCAGAAAGGGGGTTTTCTTCCTTTCTTTTTGAAGACAATAGTTATCAGTGGGGAGGTAAAAGAACAAAATCCCTTTGATAAAGATTGGCACAAAAGAAAAGCAAATAATGGGTTTACTTGAAACTTTAATTTTGATGGTGAAAATATTCTCCAAATCTTCAGCAGCAAGGTTATAGACTACACTAGTGATTTGCAGGTTGTTTTTAGTAGTGGAATCTTGATGTCAGATTACCCTGAGTTCATCATTGTACCTTATTTTATGCCTAGATGTCGACATATCACTTCTTGTTTCTTTCAACAAAATGAAAAAGTTGACAACTGATGGAAAATTGATAGCTCGAGCAGTTAAAAGTTCATCTGTTGTAGAGGTATTTCATATTTTGCTCTTCAAAATTTGCTGATGTTGGTGTAATGTTAAGTAGGCAACAGTCTGATGGAAATTGTTCATTTCTTGTTACTTTTAGTTGGATTTAGAAGGAACGAGGATCAGAAGACGCCAACCACTGGGTGAGCAACCGAAGGATGTGGATAGTCGTACAGTCTATGTGGTAAGGCTGCACTAAACTGTCTTGCTGTTAATTCATGAAGAGTGCAGACCCCACTGTGTGTTGTCTGTGACAATCTAATTGCATAGTAGCATTTACTGTATCAAAAGCCAAAAAAGCAACATAAAGCAGCCATAGTTTTACCAGAATTAGAAGGTAGGGTTTTTTTGGGAACATCTTGGATATAGTACAAGAAACCTTTACCAAAAGAAAATATAATAGAATATAATATAATAGTAAATATAATAGCATTTGATTTGTGAGGGAGGGAAATATAGGTGTACTGAACTTGTTAAGGGAAATATGAGTGTACTGAACTTGTTAAGGTTTACAGAGTTGGGCTAATGTACAAGTTTAATGTAGTAAATATTTTTATATTAGAAATGTTCTACGTATTGATGGTCTTGTCAACATAGGTCTGGCCTGGCTGCTGTGGCTTGTATGGTGTGTGGAAGGGGAAATAAATTAAGCGAAGGCAAGTGAGTGCTGGCAGTGACTGTGTTGAGAAAGGGGTTAGTTTGGTACACCAATTTTAATACCAGCTTAAATCATTTTAAATGCTGAGCAGAGAGCTGCTTCACATGCTAGTGAGAAAAGGTGCATTTCAGTTCAGTTTAGCTATTACTGCTTTCATCAGGCTTTTCCAGTTAATTTCATTAGAGGGACAACACTGGTACGAAGAAATATTTACAAATGAGGTTGATGTAGTTGAAGCTTTATGGTTGAAACTGTCAGTTTTATCAAACAGGATATGGCTGACTTTTGAATATAATCAGGGGCACTTTAGAAACGACAATCTGCTTATGAAATCTGTTACTACAAGTGCCTTTGGTTTTGTAACACAACCATCTTCTAAAGGCAGAATGTATCTCAATGAGCTAGTCTTATTTTTATGCGGCTCTTCTTTTTTTTTTTTTTTTTTCCCTTTAGTCCTGTGGCTACCTTGATACTGAAATGACATACTAATCTTTTATGAAACAAGCTTGTGTTGCTGGAAAACCTCCACATCTCAACATGGTAGTTCAGATGTGTCAGAGTGAAATGGCTATTATAGCATTGTTGAGCCATTTCAGTGGCAGCATGGAAAGAGAGCTGATGGTTGAAGCTAGCATGCTTTAAAAAAAAAAAAAAAGCATCCCTGTGCCTCTAAAGAAACTTTTTGATGACTAAAGTTAATTTATGGGTATATCTGTAGCTGTTAGCTAGTAGTTAGTACTAGTAATTTGAAGCAGGTGTCATGCTTTCCATGATGGAGACGCATAATCATGGCCAAAATGCCAGTCCATCTAGTTAAAGAGAAGCTGGATTGCTCTGATAATTATGTTCTTTAACAAAAGCCCAGAAAAGGTTATTAGTTCTTTAAATATTATGTGCCACTCATAGTATTGCCCTCATATGATTACAGGGCAATATGATTAATATGATTGCTAGTTCTGAAATCCGTTGTCTGTATCATGTTTGGAGAAGATGCTCTAAATTTAATGAGATATGTAGTCTGTGCATAGCATAAGTACATAGCTAAATAGTTTTTTAATTTTAAGCTTTTCTGTAAAACCAAAATAAGTGACTGGTGTGTTTTGTAAGTTACTGAATTCCTAGAGATCTCATTTAGAGAATGTGTAGTAACTCATTGTCTCTCTGACTGCTACCGAAGAGGGTAAGTTTTGTTTGTGGTGTTGTTTTTTTTTTTTCTTCCTCTTTAGCAGATGAGGAATCTGCCCTTTATAGTGGAGTTACAGAAATGTTAAGCCATGTTAAATGACTGGTATGTAGCAGTGGGGGGGAGCAGAAGCACAGAGAGTGTTGTAATAAAGTTGCAGTTAAAGCCTCCATTATGAAGGACTGTCTCCAACAGGAGTTAGTTTTCTGAATTTATGCAGGAAGCCAAAGCTTCATTTCTGAATTAAGAACTGAGACTTAAACATATGTTCCTTTAAGGAATAGTAGCTTCATTGCTTTGGGTTTTACAGTCTTATTTAATTGGGGGAAGTTTTCATTATATTTCTCTGAAATAATCTCATGGTTAAAGCTTCAAGCAGCTGGGTTTTCAGCTTTATACTGTAATGAAATTTTTTCTCAGGCAGACAAATTTCATGCAAAAATGGTTTTCTACCCAAGTGTAATAAATAATGTTTTCCTACAAGGAAAACCTTTAGAGTGGTAACTTGCCACGGAAAAAAGGAGTATTGCAATGAAGAATTGCTGAGTCTCTGTTGTTTAGGCATAGATTTGAGATTAGAGGTATAGAGTTTTCAGTTGGGTCTACTTAGAAATTTGTATGACAGCATTTCTCTTTGGTTGGTGAAGGGAAAGTAAGGAACTGAGACATGATGTCTGCAAGCTGCTAAAATTGTTGCTATATTGAGTTGATAGAAATAAAATCAGGCAGTTCTATCATCCAAGAACCTGACTGAAAGTTTCTGCTGCATCTGATCATGCAGGCTGTTGGTATTAACTCCTAAGCTTTAAAATGTCAGTTACTACCAGTAATTTATCAGCTTGAGAGGGGGCTCTTTGCTGACCTACTAGAATTATCTGTTATATCTGGGTTACCAACAATAAAATTAACAAAACGGAGCAAAAAAATCCTTGTGCTTTGCAGCAGACAATGTGGAATTATGTTTGCTCAAAGGTCTCACATTTGCATGGTGCAGAGATACAGTTGCAGATGAGGTTTTAGTATCTGTCACAGAAAAAAGAAACAGCTGAATTAAGCATATAATCTAATTGTTATAGGTATATGGATGCATTTTCAGATCACTGGCTTTACTACCTGAATACTGTGATCTCTCAAAAAAATAATGAAATAAAAGTTTGTCAACATTGTCACCTCATATTTAAATATATTTTGTTGTGACAGCTTCTTAATTAGAAGATGCAGACAATCTGATGCAATGGTAATACAGTAGTGAGAAAATGACATTTCTTTCCCTTTGTTTTTTTTTTTAGGAGCTGCTTCCCAAGAATGTCAATCACAGTTGGATTGAGCGGGTGTTTGGGAAGTGTGGTAATGTAGTTTATGTCAGTATACCCCGGTATAAAACTAGTGGTGATCCAAAGGGATTTGCTTTTGTTGAATTTGAAACTAAAGAGCAAGCGGAGAAAGCTATTGAGGTGAGTAGTGGTCCCTCCGGTCTGCTCACATTCTTCCCAGTTGTCACTTTGTGCTATGGATGGAGTAGTTTTTACAAGTCTACCTACTGGATTTTAGAGACATTCCTAAAATAACATAATTAAAAAACTTAGCAGGAGTTCAGTTCCTGTCTCCTAACCCCAGACCTCAGATCAGTTCCACTCTTTCTTAAAAGCATGATTCTCTTCAAAACCTAGAGATTCAGTGAAGCATAGTGAGTGTTTTTTGGAATAATTTGGTTGACCACTCTTGGCATCTTTTAGGGAAATAAAGATTTCAGTGTAACAGTATAATGGCTATTAAATTTCATCAGGCAAGCATGGTCATACCTCATTTTCTGTACTTATGTGATTTAAAAGTTTAAAAACATTTATGTTTCAATATCACAGTGGTAACATACATAAAGGTGTCACACTATTGAACATAAGAAAGCTCTGCACTTAAAAAGCAAACCACAGCAACAAGAAAAACAACCCACAAAAAGCGCCACACCACTGAAAGAACATGAGAGTATGACTCCCTCTGTAGACATGAGGGACTGCATCTATCTTGAGTGAATATAGGGCTGCTGGCTGTGACTGGGATAGAGTCTTTAAAAAAAAAAAAAGCACGGTTTGTGATTTTTTTATTATTTTTTTAAAAAAGTTTTTGAATAACCCACCAGAAGAAGCACCTCGGAAACCTGGGATTTTCCCCAAAACAGTCAAGAATAAGCCTGTTCCTGCATTGAATACAAGTAACAGCAGCGTAGTAGGTAAGCGTTACTAAGTTACTGGGATCAAGAATTGTTTTGTGCTTCAGCTTCTGAAGAGTTTGAACTGCTGTGTTAACTGCAGTCTAGTCTAATGTTTCTTAAAACTTTACATATTGCTGTTTGTTTGTTGGCCAATGTAGACTTAAGAGTGAAAGTGTCAAACTAAAATTCAGTAAATTTCTGCCATTTATTTTCCTGCTTGATTAAAAGCTTAAATTTCTTTATTCCTCTATGCCAGCTATTATTAGTCCTTGTTAGTCTGGCAGAGCAGCTTTCAGGCTGTACATCAAATCATTATGTACACAGTGAGCAAAAGACAAATTTGTCTCAGATTGTTCTAAAAATATTTAGTATTGAAGGGACAAATTCAGGCATAAGAGTAAAATGAAACAGTATTGGTGCTGTTCAGATGAGTTTATGATCATCTGGCATTGCAGTGCAACGCTTGTGGTATAGTTCTCTCTGCTGAGAGAACTACAAAACCAGTGGATTCTTGCCTTTCTTTGGAACTCCTGCTATTTGAGCACAGCAGTCTATAGCAGAATGAACTTGTTACAGCATATTTACAGTTCCACTTTACAGCATTCATAATTGCTTGCGGAAAAAAAAGAGGATATTGCTGAATCCTGAATGCAGAATTGCTCATGTTTCCAAATACTATCTACTAAAACTTACAAAGCAGCATCACAGGCTTATGTTGCAACTTGGGTCACCAACATATTTTTCTTTGTTTCTAATGTAATGCAATTTCCCAGCCTTAGGCATGTTCCCATCTTTTTCATACATGTAATGATGAATCGTGCATTACATTCCTCACTAGCATCACTCATTCATTCTTTGTTACATCTGTAACTACTGGGGGGGTGTCAAAAAGTGTTTAAAACATTTTTTAAACCCAGTTAGGATGCCCTCTACTGCTTCACATGCATCCTGCCCTTTGAACCAAGTATACAGTATTGAAAATAAATTAATTTTTTAGGTTTTTTGCCTGCAAGGAGGAAGGTATCCCTTCCTCAAGACATATGAGTGACATAACAAAATATGCATTTGTTAAGGAGAAGCAAAGAATGGCTCCTTTCTTTTTAATTTGGGAGTAAGTACTTCAGGAATCCTGTAGACCCAAAAGCCTTTCTCATTTGCTTATCTGTATGTTTTTTCTCTTCTGCTTAAAATGCCTAGGAAGAACTTTGGGACAGTGTTATTGCATCTCTTGTAGTTAAAGAGATATTGGAGACAGGCATTTCATTTAACATCCAAGATTAGAATGACACGTGATATTGTGATTGTTTGCTTAGGTCAGTTAATCTAGCTTTTAATCATTGGCAGTTTTAAATATTGTATTTTTAATACAGAAGAAAAGAAAAAAAAGAAGAAAAAGAAATCCAAAATCAAGAAAGAGAGCAATGTGCAGGCTGCTGTAGAGACAAAGGAATTGAACACAAATGCTACAACAGAGCAAGTACCAAAGTCAAAAAGACGCAGAACTTCATCAGAGTGTTCAGAAGGGGAGGTGACTGAGACTCACAGGCAGCCCTCAAAGAGAGAGAAAAGAAAATGGGACAGAACAGAAAGCTCTGAGGCACCTTGGGAAAGCAGGCCAGGGAAGAGAAAAAGAACCAGTTCTGGAGGTGGTGAGACCTCAACTCCAAAAGTGAAGAAATCTGTCCAAAAGGATGAAGTTCCTATAGAGGAAGAAACAACAGAAGCTCCAAAAGACTGCAATGGTAAATAAACTTTTGTTGCATCTCTTTTTATTATGTTCATAATTTATATGTATCTTTTTACAGATGGTAGGTTTCATCAGGAGAAAAGTCTAGATAAGGAGTAAATTCTTTGCAGTTGTATTTGTAGTGGCCTTAAATTAACATGATTCTTGCTATGCTAGAGGGTAGCCAGCAAGTGAGGAAGGGGGGGGGGGGGGGGGGGGGGGGGATGCAAAGGACAAAGATGGAAAGCAACAAGGAACATGTTACCTGCATAATATAAATGCGTTAGGCTTTTGGAGTCTTGAAAGATTGAGGAAGTGTTGGTGAAATATTCAGACACTGAATTTTTCTGTCTTTGAAAGTGGCAAAAAGTGGTTCTGGTAAAATGGTGGTTCAAATGTGGTGGAGGCATACTCAAAGCCAGGTTAGGTGGTCCCTGCAGTTAAATTGAAACCAGGTAATGAGTCATTCCAAGGAGATAAGCTGCTTACAGAATAGGGAAGAACACACTGAAGCAGCTTCCAAAGTTAATATCAATAGAATTTCACATGAAGTTAAGAGAATCAAGATTAAACAAGAGAAGGCAATAAATGGGATTTAAAACTGCAATCCATTATTTGTGAAAGGAATCAAAGAAGTAGTGTTAAAACCAATGAAATTCATTTAGGTTGGATTATATAATGTATATATATCCCCAGGTGTCAGTCAATGTTAGTACTAAACATTTTTCTTTTGGGCTTTTTAATGTAGATGTTTCTGCAGAAGATGACAAAGATAAAAAAGACACATCCCTTTCAAAATCAAAAAGGAAACACAAGAAAAAGCACAAAGAAAGACACAAAATGGGTGAAGAAGTCATTCCACTCAGAGTGCTCTCCAAGTAGGTTCCAAAACAGTACAAAGTGACTAGCTTACCATAAGGTGGAGGGGATGCCTTTATTGTTCCATTTTCCATGGTTTTACTGAAATTAACGTGGTACGCTGGCAAATGGCTTTCTTTAATGGTGGGCTGGTTTCTGACTTGAAGGGGAATGGAACACCACCACCACCCACTCTGCTGGGGTGTTTGTTCACAAATGATGTAATATTAGGAAGTCATAGTGTTTACTTCGTACAGTTTTGCTGAGCTTTCATTGCAAGTGTTGTATGTATGAATTGTCAAATACAGAAAACTATTTAATGCTTTATTATTGAATTTTTATTCATTTAACAGGCAAATATACAGTGATTTCACAACATTTCAGACCATTTAAATCCTTTGCATGTCTGACAGTCCATCACCATTGCTAAAGTGCAATTCCAATTCTTTACACAACAGAGTTGCATATTAGCAACAGTATTAGACTGTAGCTGGAAAAAAAAAAATACCAGAAGTCTAACGTCAATTCCTCAGTAGTTTGTGTATAGATCAAGTCTTTCCATTACTTACGCATATAACTCTTGGGCTCTTTGGAGTCACCACAACTAAAACATGGAAGCACTTACTTTTTAGATATCCAGCAAGTACCTCCATGTTAAAGTAGAGGGGGTCCTTGCAATCTTGTGCTGTATATCGGTGCGAAATCATGCCTTATGGCTTCGTTTTATGCCTTAGTGCTTAGCAGTGCAATCACATGTGCAGTGCAAATACAGCTTCTGTTTCAGTCTGTTTAGATACATTTTCTAGGAAGAGGGAAGTGGTTTCAGCTGAGAAAACAAAGGGTTCACCATCACTAAAACATGGAAGCACTTACTACTCAGGAGCAAAGCAAGTACATCCACATTTAAGTAGTGGGGGTCCCTCAGGGGAAAGACTAAATAGCAACTTAGAAATAAAAGTTACGTACGTTTATTATGGCAAGTATACTTTAAGCTGTAGCTAATTTCAAGAACATTAGGATCCACCGCCACTGAAACATGGAAGCACTTACTTTTTTAGGCAGCAGGTACCTCCATGTTAAAGCAAAGGGAGTCCTTTAAAATTAAAAAAAAAATCTGAAACATACAGACTGCTGGAGCACTGAAATCTTAGTTCTTGGGCCAAAATTCTTCCTTTTTTTCGTGGTTAAAATCTTTGCAGTAAGTGAAGACAAAATTCTCGATGGTGGTTCAGGATTGCGATCAGGATTCACCTCTACTAAAACATGGAAGCACTTACTTTTTTCAAGCCACAGAAAGCACCTCCATGTTAAAGTAAAAGGGGTCCACAAAAAAAAAAAAAGGGGGGAAGCAAAACACCAAAACCAAAAACCTATGTAGTTATCAACAATGCTGGTCCTCTTCCACCGAGATCCTGAGGCTACTGTCAAAGTTTGAAGTTTAGTTAACTATAGAGCAGAGGTCAAAAATAAAGTTTTAAAAAAGCACAGGCATAGCTGATACTTGCCTGACATTCCCGTGGTCTTCTCTATCTTCAAGTAAGGCAAGTACCTCCTTGAGGTTGTATTTATACTATACCTTGCTATGGAATGGTGTTGCCTTTTTATCTCCAAGAATCCTTACATGGGTCTTTTGTTATTTTAATGTATTTGCTCTATTGAGAATGTATGATCCTGGGTGAGTCTGGATGCTTTTTTTGAAGTATACAGTTGTCAATGTTAACAGCTAAAACCATTACCACAAGATACTCTCCTCTTTAAAAATCCTCTATCAGCTTGTTTGATAGCACAGATTAAGGTAACAATGAGTCGTTCTTACAGTGGCACTGTAGGCATTGTGTTTCTGGGGAGCAAAGCTCTAGCTGTTTGCAGAAACATCTCCATGCTAAATGTATGTAAATGTATAAATTGCTTCCATGTGGTGGTATTTTTTAACCAAAATGCATTTGAATGGTAAGGAATGTTCTTATCTCGGTAGTTTTTTAGGGTTTTTTTTTTGTTTTTGTTTTTTTTTGTTTTTTGGTTTTTTTTTTTTAGTTTAACCAGTTGTTAGTTTTCCATCAATGATTTTTCTAGAAAATAAAAGACTTATTCTTAATACAGTAACACAGGAATGGGTTCACTGAACTAATTCAGTGAATTCAGAGTTCACTGTCTCTGTATTAACTCTGAATTTAGTACCTAGCGCCGGTAGAAAACACACTTTACCGAACTGTTGTGTATGCTTTCTGAATATGTAAACCAAATTTGGGAGTCTGTGTTTGAATGACAAGTTGATGTTATTAGAACTTGCCTGGAATAGTAAAAGCTAAAGCAAAATAATAAGGCAGTTAGTGATGAGATTTAATTTGACCTAAGCATAGAGAAGTCTCTGATGGTAAGAAGGACATGCACTGCTCACCGAGTTTGGCTTAAGCTGTCTATAAACTCTGTTGTCTTAGGCTGTCATCGAGCTTTAAACGTTTTCTTCTTTACAACTGACATCCTTTGCCTCTGTTGCCACTTACAGGACAGAATGGATGGATTTGAAGCAAGAATATTTGGCCCTTCAAAAAGCCAGCATGGCCTCATTAAAGAAAACGATGTCTCAAATCAAACCTGAGCCTGTGGGAGAGATGGAAACAGAAGCTTGTGCCCAGAAAAAGCCCCGGTCTGAAAATGGCAAATGTAATCCTGTTTGCGATGGTTTTTGTCTTGTTTTCTTCATCATTCTAGTACACAAACAGAAAGGATTCAAGACACAGGTCTGCTAGAAACACTGCGATATGATTGCATTTTCTATAATACTGGTGCTTTCTCTGCAAGTCAGGTATAATGAACAGCAAACCTCCCTCATAGATTTGGAACTAAGGCATAGTGTAAAGAAAGATTAAACAAGTAATTTCAGCATATTCCAGTAGCACTTCTTAAGCATATGGATCTTTTTATATATGGTGATGTAACTTAGGCTTGACTATACCTGCAGCAATTTAGAAAACAATTTAAGTAAGGTATTCAGAAAATGGCTTGCAGTTGGGTTTTATCAGCATTATGCTTGAAAGTAGCTTTGTAATTATGTCCTTGTAGTTAGATTTCTGCATTTTTCAGCAAGTGAGACTTGTTCCTTTTTCTTCTGGATCGTGTGTACTTTAACATTCCAATGCCAGTGTGCTTATTTTTAATCATTCCAGAACCAGAACTGAGCATTCAAATAGTAACTGTAATCAATAGAATATAAAATATTCTTATAAGACGACCCTGTAGGCTGTAAAAACTTCTCTAAAACTATTTTTTTGGAGCTATTTTTTCCTTCTCTCTCTCCCCCCACCTTTTTGCATTGACTTCAACATGTCAACAGTCTTGATCCTAGGCAAAACAACCAGCAGTTAATCTGCAGTTATGAAACTAGTGTCCATCACATTGCTTATGTGCTTTCATATCATCTTGTCAAACTAATACATGAAAAAAATTCCTTTTTTTTTTTTTTTTTTTTTTTTCCCCTCCTCCCCCCCACTTTTTAAATGGAGCAGCTGCCAGTGAAGACTCTGTGCCTCCTGCCAAGGCCAGCACAATGGGACCTCAGTTCCTGAGTGGAGTAATTGTGAAGATCATTAGCACTGAGCCCCTGCCGGTCAGGAAGCAGATCAAGGTAATGCCTTTGTAACCTCAGGGTAGCTGTTAGTCTTTCCTTTTACAGTGCCCCCCAGATGCTTGAATATGGAATGCCATTTAAACAAGTCTGACTGTTTTGGTTTTTGTTTCCTATTTGTTTGGCCAGAAGCTGTGTACAGATTCTTCTCTAGTACCTGTTAATGGCAGATTTTACAAAGGTAAAATGGGGTAAAGAGGATGTTTCAAAGCAAAATTAGCTTTTAGCCTGCTTCAAGCAATGTCAAGTTTAAAATTAAAATACTGAGAAGACATAACGTTCTAAAGGATGAATAGTTCTTTAACGTTTAAAAATTGGAGCTGAAGACAAAGTGGGGCAGTGTTCTGTAGTGGTCATTGTGCCAGTAGTTCTGGCACAATTCGGGTCAATAAATTTGTAACAATATATCAGCATTTTTACCAGTAACAGGAATTTGGGGGCAAGAAAACAGTCTCTGTGTGAGAAAACTTTTGTCTTTCTTAATAACAAATTGAGAGTGACAGGAGTAGATTTAGGCCAGTAATTCATTCACCCATTTCTGTATTTATTTTTTTTTTCCCCTATGGCAAGTGCTGTCTGATGTGTCTTGTCAGACTACCTGTATTTATGACTGAGTAGTCTACCCAAAGTCACTGGCTGCTTGCAAGTGAAGTTTAGTGTGTGCATAAACCTAAGCAACATGAGAGAAATTACCATGAAAGCAAACTGATGACAAGGGTTCAATGTCATCAGTCTTGTCTGCCCAGGTATATTTGTAGGCAGTTGAGTGTTGGAGACACTGAAAGAATAGTAGTTGTCACTGTAAGGTTTGAGGGCCCCTTTGACATAAAGGTATACACCTTACTGGGTGAAGTTGGTGTCAAAACTTAACATACTGTGGTCAGGAGATAAGCTTACTTCTCCACAGTAGCTGAAAATAAACCTGGTTTGGTATTTCTGATTACTCCTTTGGTTTAATATTAGGCAAGTGTTTCAGGGAAAAGTAGTGCTTTATGAAAGCAAAGGCAGGGGGCGGGGAAAACAGATTGGGATGACCCTTGCTGTTATTAATCATATCTTTGGTTTCCATATTAAGTAGATAGGCAGAATATTTTCCACAGTTTTCACAACCTAAATAAGGCCATGTTTTTGGAGAGACACATAATTGTAGGATACAACTGTAGAGGGAAGAAGTAATATTTAGGGTGCCCCAGCTGTTTTTTTGGGTCAGCAGTGGAAGCTGCAGACTGTATTCGATGCTTACTGCATTTCTCTTTCCATACTAGTTGCTTTTATGCAAGACATAACTTTGACAAAAACTTGCTTTGCCTGTCTTTGTGAACTCTTTGAGCTCCAGCAAACACTGCCACAAAGCAATTAATCCAGGGGGTTTTCCTCACTAAACTTGCAGAATTGAACTGTTTTTTCTGTGAAAGACAGGCTTCATTGCTTCCATGCACATGAATGGTTTTTGCAGGGTAGTTCTAGTGTTATTTTGATGTTTTAATTTTTTACTTCATTACTTACATATCTTGCTATTAAGGTGTGTCTCTGCCTCCATGCATTTGCTAACACCAGCAAGCTGTTTGGGTCTTTCTAGTTTTCCATTAAAGCATGACTTTGGGATACCAGAATTGAAAGTGGGAAGTGTCTTTGGTTGCCTCTCCAAATGGCACTGAATTTTTGTTTTGTTTCAAGGCTGCCCTTGGTAGTGGAGGGTTAAAAGCAGTGTGTAATTCATGAATTGAAGCATCTTACTTGAGCTGCCTGCTGTGAACAAAATTGACCGGGTATGTGTAGTGGTGCTTAATTTCCCTAACAGCAGGTATTACAAGGGAAGTACTTCATCTGAAAAAGCATGTGTAATTCTTCTTCCTTCAGCTTTCAGCCAGAGGTCACTTCATAAAGATAGGAAGGGCTGGTTTACTACTACTCAATTCTCAAATCATCTGCAATGAATGAGCTTGCTTTTCATATAGTTCATGCATATGATGAAGGCAGATATTTTTCTCTTGGACCAACACATATCAATGTTACAGTACACAAATAATTTTTTCCTTCAAAAATAAAAAGAAATCCATTCAGATAAAGTATTGAAATAAATGGATAATTACTGATGCTCCTTTAGTAAGATTACACATATGAAAAGAAAATCAGATCAAAACAAAAAAGCCAAAAAAAAACCCACGACAAACCCCCAGAAAACATCTTCAGAAATTCCTGCTCTAAGTTGCTGTTGGAGGGCAGGATGAGAGATACATGGATGTTGTAGGCTCATAAATCACAAGTAATAACCTTCTTAGGAAAATACATTAAATCAAAACTATTTGGCAACAGGTTCATTGACTAAATGGAAAAATTCACTTACTGCCTTTTATTTCATTATCTTTCTGAAAATGTCAATGGCCTATAAATTGAATACTCAAAAAGTCACTCTTTTCAGATTAGTTTTATGAAGCCTGTTCTCTCCTGTGCTTGGATAGGATGCTTTGGCAGCACTGGCTGATGTTGCTTATGTTGACATGCTGGAGGGAGACACAGAATGTCACGTCCGTTTTAAAACTCCTGAGGATGCACAGGTTATCATGAAATCATACAAAGAAATACATATCAAAAACAACTGGAAATTTGAAGTTCTTACTGGTAAGACTTTTATATTTATTTTTTTTTTCTTAGTGGTACTACAGAAGACAACTTAAGTACGGTAAAAAGTATTCCGTGGTAGTTCTGTGGGTATACTGAGATGTCTTGGTAAGGGCAAAGGGCATTTTTTTTTCTGAGTCTTCCCATTTTTCAGTTATAGTGAAACTGGTTAAACGGTATGGGAGTCTTATGTCACCGTTCAGAGCAAAATAACAATGTTTTTCTTGCCTTTAGCACTTAGTTCTGTTCTTTTGATATTGATTTATTTACATCACTTTTGGTGGCAGTGTACTATCGAACTTAATTCCTATTTCAGCTGTATGAACAGAACATTGACATTGCCGAAGAACTTTAAATGAAGATTTTCTTGAACATACTGAACTTCTAGATGAAATAACAGGACAAGGATTTAAGAGTATGGATACACTTAGAGTGGGTTTAGCACTTGCCTTCTAATTAATCTGTCTTCTTTCTTCCCTCCCCCCGCCCCCCCCCCCCCCCCGAAGTTGAATGACTTTGGTCAGAGGAATGACTTTTTTAAATTGTAGTTACCAAAAAAAAACAAAGGTTACTGACTTACTTTGGAACTTCAGCTGAGTGTGTGTTGGGGTTTTTTTCCTGAAATTGCTGTAGGACTGGTCTTCCTAGTGTAGGTAAATCTCTTTATGGAAGTGAGGAGTAGAATAAGGGGGAAGGAGGGAGACGTTTCAAACTTTGTTACTGTATTCATGTAACTTTTGCATTCTAGATATACACTAAAAAGACTAAATGCTAAAAAAAAAAAAAAAAAGAAAAAAAAAACCAAGAAAACAGGTAAAGCAGTCCAGATGAAGTTTTCTTGTCTGTGTGTTGAATATTTTACCCCACTCTTACACAGATCCTTACATAGGACCCGGATTCCACCCATTCAGTGGTATAAACCCCTGTAATTGTCAATTAAGGACTGCAGAAGGAAGAGCTGTAATGGAAGCATTAACCTTCATGAGAATATGAAAGTTAATTAAAGTTGGAGACTCACTGAATGTTGCTATTGTCATTTTGAGAAACATTTGTGTCCATTGTTTTGTGTTCCAGAGATCCAGGAACAACTTGAAATACACTGTTTTACAGTTGCGTGCTCTGTGTATTTCTCTGGTTTTGTAACCTTACGTGAAGGAGTGTTGCAGTAGATTAGGAGTAAGTACTATGTTGTAGGAGCCTTCCATTCATAGTTTTAGGATTTTTTGTTGTTTTTTTTTGTGTGTTGTTTGTTTTTTTTTTTTAAATGATTCATTGAAATGAGAATGGAAAGGCTTCTGAGGAATGCAGAAAGGACTCACAGTAAGCATTTCAGCTTTTCTTGGTGGCATGAGGTGAGAGTAAGGAAAGAATCTTTAATTCTCCCTGCTGCAGGGACTAAAGCTTTCCTAGTAGTATTTCATTTTTTAGGACTTGAGTAAACATCTTCAGCTTTTCACCTGACAAGATAGTAAGAAGCAGCTATGGTGATGTGTAGATGTTATTGTGATTGAATATATACATAATGCTGTTAAAATGTGTGCTAAATTTGTTCTTGGAATTGTTAATTTCATCACTTTTGTGTGAAGCTTTTCCAAGATCACTTGGGAAATCCCCCGTAACTGAAGATTTCCCACGAAACCATACAACATCACAAAATATTCCTACAGCAGAAACCGTAAGAAAACAGTGGCAGACCACTTCTTGCTGCAACACAGCTGCTGACAAAAGCTGCATTGCCCCCCCATGTTCAAATATTCCTAATTGTCTGTGAAGTCCCCAGAGCTTGCTTCTAACAGTGGTTTTGATGAAACAAAATTATCTCAGGTATTCCTGCAGTAATTTTTTTTTCTGTTTGATAGATGTTCAGAATTCATCAGAGATTGAGTACATCAGTAAATCAAAGGTCCTCTTAGTGCTGTGGTGAAACTTTAGACAAAACTGAGCTCCTTCTGCTTACTACCTGTAGAGAGTAGTGTTAGCATATTCCCTGAGTTGGTTTTCTTGAGTTTGTAAAACTACTTGCTTAGGAAAACTTGGCTCTTTTGGACAAAATTTTGATTCTGTTCACATTGGTGTGTGGTGGTCAGATGTTGCAATGCTGTGTGACTTCTGATTCTGAAATTTAAGACTAATGGGGAAATACTTGTCAAGTTTCCCTAACAGGTATTTTCACATGTATTTATTTCCTTTAGGAAACATTCATTCTCATCACAGCTGAAAATACTGTATCCATTGTTATTGAATACTTTTGTTTATGTCATGTAGTGTTAATTTGTTTTTCAAGGTGATCACGAACAACGTTACTGGCAGAAGATTCTAGTGGACAGACAAGCCAAACTTAACCAGCCTCGAGAAAAGAAGCGGGGTACTGAGAAGGTAATCTGCAAGACAGTTTATTTTTCTTGTACAGCCATGGTTGAAAATGTGACTCTGTTTCTGTGTAGATAAGCATTTCTTGGTACTTAAAGCTTTGGTGCTGTCTTTAATCCAGTTAAATGACTTCCTACTGATTTTGCTGCAGGATTTTAACAGCCATAGAGTAGAGAATATGTGGCTGTCCTGGTCCAGTTGCCAAATGCAAGGCTTGTCTTTATAGAGGCAACCAGAGCAAGTGCAGTCTGTGAAAGGCATGAAGTTAATTTGTCCTCTAAAATCCTGTCTGATGTGCTTATAACAAAGTTAATTTGTCCTGATTTGCTCTACTGTAATAAGGTCTAGTGGTATAGCCTTAACTCTCAGGTGTGATAAACTGTTTTCTAAAGAATTAATTTCTTACAACTTACACAAATATTTTAGTGTACTGTTCTGTACCATTCTGAACAGTAGTGTTTTCCTGCTTCAGTTGAGGACTCTATATCCCACTGTGTCTGTTCTGGTCCAGCAAATCCAAATGCTGCTGTGAGTGTCCATACCTTAGCAGATTCCAGACCATAACTAGCGACATTTCCATCCAGCCTTGACCTTGATGTGCCTGTCAGGCCGCAGTGTGGAGGGAGTGTTGCAATGGACTTGCAGGCTGCTGTCTCCACTCCTGCCCCTGAAAATCCTTTCAGGCATGAAGTACTCTTGATTAAGCCAGACAGATCCCTTAGCTGACAGAGTGGAGCCAGAGTATTTTGCAGACACTTTATTGCTAGGTTTACTTCACACAAATTGCAGATAAGGCTTCTGAGTTGGATTTGAGCTCTAGTCTTTATGCTAGAGCTTGCAAAACCTCAGAATCATCTGACCCTATTATTGGCTGGTGACTTTGGAGGCTTTTTGTTTTCTAGGTGCTCCATTGATGCAAACAATTAAAAATCCCCTAGTTGCTCTATGTATAATTGAAAAGAAATACTACATTGACCTAAAAGAGCAGCAGTTGTACAGGTCAAAGCCTTGTCTTGCACAAGGCATATTTTGCGTGTATTACCTTGTTGATTTAAACATTCTTTTAGCGATCTCATAGATAAATGAGTCTTGTTCTTTTCAAGGTGTGAATAAAGATTTCCCCATGTGACTGATTTAATTTTCTTAAAGACATAAAAATGGCATTTGCTCTAGCCATTCTTTAATGTAAGCAGTAAGTGATGTGAAATGTGCGGCTTCAGAGCCTTTTACTGAGTGTGCCAGGTTTTTTGTGACTTTTTTGTATAACTATTTTATAGTTATTTTTATAATTATTTTCTTTTTTAATGTACTTTTACTTTTTTGGACAAAAGTGCAATTTGGACTGTAGGTGCCCTGCTCTCAGGTTTCTGTTCTTCATCTTCTGAAGATTTGGTATTTGTTGACCAAACTGGTGTAAATTTGCCAGTAACATACCTCATCCATGCTTGCAAACATCAACTGTTTCAGCTCTGCTAGACCATAGTAGTGGGGGTGTGAACTCCTGCTCCTCCCCCTTACCCATCACCTTGCAAGGCTGGGAGGTGTTAACTTCAAAGCTTAGTTATTTAAATACTATTTAAATGCTAACACTGTTAAGTAAAACGTCCAGAAAAGAATGGCTCACTATAGTCAACGACTCTCAATGCTTTACTTACTTTTTGGCAAATCTGTATGCCAGAAATACAGACTGAGAATAAGAAAAAGTGTTTCTTTCTGTTCACTAATTTTATTATCTTTGAATCGTTTATTTAATTTTAATCTTTTATTTGAAAATTCTCCCCAAAGTACTCACAAGTTGATGTATTTCGAAGGTCACAATAAAAGGAAGGAAAAATGTAATGATTCATATACATGTCTGTGTATGCCATTAGTGGATCTTTCTTACAAATATTCTGTTTTAAAATTCCTTACAAGATCTCACTTTGAAGATGAACGTTTGCCTATTGTCTGATTTATACTTACAATAAAGGCTGCACTTTATACTTTAATTCAGTTAGTGTGGTTAAATTTGGGCCTGAAAAATATATCATAAGCTATCATGACAGGGTAGGGGTTACTGATCATTTCAACAGAGGGTTTCTGGTGTTACCATAATAAAAAGTGGTATAGATTTTACTTTCTCTGGCATAGTTCTTGTGATAAACTAAATGTCCAAAAGAGATCAGACATCCCAGGGCTCCCCAGAACTTGTGACTAGTGCCTAGTCATTCTCTGCAGTTAAAAAGGTGTTCTGTGTCAGGCTTTTCTCCCAGGCCTTCCTCACTCATCATCATCTCTATGCTTCTTGTCCCTTCTGAATGCATGTTCTCCTTAGTCAGTTATTCAACCCTGGGATAAAACAATTGTAGTGATTCAGTGATACAGATAAAAAACCTTCTTGCCAGAACGATTCCTTCAGGGCAGTGCCAGCTTTATGCAGAGCTCAAGCAGTTTATGAGTCTGTAGCCTTAAGCTCTCCAGACTGAAGTCTCCTGTGCACAAAGCAAAGGCCTGAGTGGCTGTAAGGGTTCTACTTGGGTGCTTGTCTGCTGGAGGAGGTGTTATTAAGCCCAGTTTATACCTTGGATACCCTCTTACCAGAAGGAAAGGAGGAAGTTCGAGAGGGTGGGAGTGGTGGTAGAAGTGAAAGGCATTTGGTGGGCAAGTGAGAACTGGGTGTTTGTGAAGGGTGGAATAATTTGCAGAATATATGGGAAAGGAGGATAATGGGAATGCCTGGGCACAGCCCACCCTATTCTCTTCTGATTATGCCTGGGGCTCTGGGACTGTGTCCTTGCAAGATGGACCAGTTCTCAGTCTGTGCTAAGGGGGGATAGGGGGAGGGGGGAGAGATGCACAGATAAGCCCCTTTCACTGGTTCTCTGAAGTTGGTATCTATGGAAGGGCTGGGTACCTGTCTGGTTACCTGAGCAGTGGTGTGCTTAGAAAAAGGTGCTGATACTGGATTGATGATCTCAAAATGGGAATCCTTAAGGCCTCTTCAAATTTTGAGGTGCAGGTATAGAAACACTCACTGATACAAACTGGCCAGTTCACATCCCATAGCCTTCCTTCCAGTGTTTCTGATTCTGCATCACATATGTTGAACCAGTGAGCCAATTTACTCCTCACTTCTATTTAGAGTTTAACTCTTAATCCATTTCTCAGATACCAGAGAGTAAAAGTAGCTCCTAGTTGCATATTTACATCAGCTTTGCCTGGTTGAGAAGGTCCTCTACCAGAACTTACTGTCTGATGCTGTTGAGAACATGTTAAGGATTGCAAATCAAGTTAAATGCTGAGGGCCTAGGGAGACATACCAGTAAAATTGTGGGAGTGTCACTGTATTTATTACAGCACAGGAAACCGCATCCATGCAGCATGTGTGTAGAGTGTCATTCCTGACTACCAGGGTCAGTGCAGCAACACACCTTGAACTCCTGTGCTGTGTGCAAGATGCAGTGTCTGCAGGAGTTAGCATTTATCATGGATAAATAGTAAATAATTTGATTTATGGGTGAAAACTTTTCAGCTCTAGCCAACTCTGTTGGGCTGCCTGGTAAGCCGGTGCCCCTTTACTGAAGCACCAGCTGATATGTTTTAGTAGGCTCCCTCAGATAAGTTAACGTGGATATATGCATGTGCCTAGATTCACAGGAGTTTCCTGCTTTCTCAAGTTTATTCAGGTGAGGCAGCCTGTGTTGTGTTTCGGGTTTTTTTTTCCTCATCTTATTCATGTAACAGTTACTTCATGAGCTCTTGCTTATGGTTGAGGAATCTTAATGGAGCATCACAATAACAAAGCTTGTACCTTTGCATTATTAGGATGACTTTGTTGCAATACTATGCAATCTGTAAGTTAAATCTGTAAGTGTTCTGGTATGGATGCTTTAAAGACAAGAATACTTCTAACATTCTCAGAGTTTTTGCTTTGTGCCTGAGGACACAGTACACAGAGGTTGGAAATCAGCATGTTACATCCCACAAGAGCATTTTTTTTTACCTCAGCGCTGAAAGCAGCTAGCCCGGTAGCCTGGTAATTCAGGCAGTCTCTGTAAAATACAGCTAAAAACACGTGCATCCCTGGTCAGACAGTTTTGAATGAGGGATTCTAGCATCAGTGTTCTTCCAAAGTGCACCATTATTTATCAAGATGAATTCTCAGCAGGGTTGTGACACGTGCTGTGCTGTTTTCCTGGCCTGAAGGATGGTCTCCATCTGGATTTCCATGGATTTGTTTCTTTGCTGAGTGTAGAAAATAACACAGTATTCCTAAGGCTCCTTATTAGTGGTGTGACCTTGTTTTTCTTAGATCAGTAACAGCATAAATGCAGTAAAAGGGGAGAGTTTAACTAACTGCATGAAACTGTGTTTTGGGACTTTAGAAGTTGAAATTCATTTATTCTCTTGAAATCAATTTTTTATCTTCATCCATGTTAGGAGGAAGAAGGGACTGAATGAAAGATGCTGCACTGTCCAGAGACTGAAGAGATGTTTGTGATAGTTCTGAAGGCAATACTGAAAGAGCTGCTTTAACCTTTTTTTTTTTTTTTTTTTTTTTTTTCGGTCAGGTGTGCGGGTTAGCTCAGATCTTCACAGAATAGCTTTTTCTTATGAAGTTGGGTAAATTCAGGAATAACATATTCATGGTTATAAGATAAAATTATAACAATGTAATTTTCCTCTAACCTTTTCTACAATGTTTTTTGTTTGCAGTTAATTGCTAAAGCTGAAAGAATGAGACTTGAAAAGACTCAACAAACAAGTAAACATATTCGCTTCACTGAAAATAACTGACCAAGACTGATTGTGCTGTTCACAGTGACCTTCTTATTTAAAAAACCCAAACTCCACCAGCCCCGCTACTTACAGCAACTAAACCTTTTCTAAGGAGGCATAACAACCTGATCTGTTTGATTCATAATTCTGCAGACTGCAAGTATGAAGATTCTTCTGAATCCCATTTGGAAGTAGGCTGAATGTTTACTGCTTCTGAGCCTGTAGGTAAAGCTTTCTGGGGAAAAAAAATTTATTAGAAGATGTTGCTTTAGTTCACTTCTGGGTTTGGTTTTGGGGTGTTTTGGTTTTGGGTTTTTTTTGGGGTGTTTTGTTTTGGGGGTTTTTGCCCTATTTTTGTTGAAGTTTTATGCACTAGATTATGAAATAAAATGCTTGAGAAATTTTCAGTTGTGTATCTCTAATTCTGCACTCTGCTTTATGACACTATAAGTAATAAACCTGGTTAATGCCAAATATAAACCTCCCTAGGGTCTCTGTTTAGTCCATCACACTGTTGAGAATTACAGTAGAATGATTACATAGCCTTCCATGGATTCTTCAGTGGCTAGGACTGTCAGAAAATCTGTCATTGAGAGGTCTGGAAGAAAGTCTACTTGTGTGAAGTGCACACTAAACTGTAGACTTTTCTTTTTAGAAGAATCTTCGGGGGAGGAAGTAAAGCCTTTTGTTTGTTGCATCTGGTAACTGTAGCTCCAGAAGTAATTCTGACTTACAGATAAGTGTTGAAGTTGTGTAGTGTACAAGTTAAGCTGGTGAATGAATTCAATGTGCCTTGGAGTATTTTGTGGTAGACTGGCAGTATTTAAAAAACAAAAAGCCAAATAAAAGAACCCTAAAGACAGAATAATAGCAAAGGTTAAACTTAATGTATGTGTGCTGTTAGAGATCTCTCCATTATTGTAAATAAAAATTCACGTTTATTTGTGAGATTGTCTTAGTGCATTTTCAGGGCAAATGAGATGCTAACACATTGGTTTATGAGAGTGTGAAACTTCCTTATAAATAGATGAGCAAGTTATTTGGAAACCTAGAAGTACATTCCTAAAATACCATCAGAGGCTCTTGAAGGAAACTCACATGACACTGTAGGTGTTTTTGCAGCGACAGCTTTTGCTGGTAAGGTAGGCTGACATTTTTTAATTCTATGCTATCAAATTACTGCAGCAGTGGAGTTATTTTAATGATGTGTGTTATAATAAAGTTTGGTGACCCTGGTGTATTTTTTGCTAAGAATCTGCACTATTTCTCCTGAATTTTTGAAAGCAGTGTGGATATAATAGGTACAGTGGTTTTGAAGTTGGGGAGAACAGGAGGCAAAGGAGGAAAAAAATGGGAAAAACTATATTTCAAGAGATGATACCAAAGCATATGAATTGTAGTGAAACTATCCAAGCTATAAATAATGTGGAGAAGCAGCACAGTGAGAATGGAGGAGTGTTCAGGGAGCACCATTTATGTGCTGGTACTTGTGATTTAGCAAGTGCTGGGTACTGTTTACTTGGATGGTCCATAAGCTCAGGTAGCACCAAGTCTCCCACAAGACTGGGATCAGGATCTGAGTCACCAGCAGACAGGAGACTGCATCCCTCTCCTGGGGTGGTGATGGAGAAATGGAGAGGATTAGCAGGAGTCAGTGGGGAGGTGATCAGGATAAAGATAGCAGAAATTCAGAGGGGAAAAGTGCAAGATAAGAGACAAAGTTTCAGGGTGGAGGGGAAGAGCTTGCTAATGGTTCTTGGAAACTGCAAATGGTCAACTCCCCCAAGGGGCTGTGGAAGGAAGGCTGGGTGGAATCCCTGTGCCAGGCGCTCCTGTGTCCTGAATGCACTTAAGCAGCATTCAGATGCTTAGTCCAATTGCAGGATTTTCATTATTACTATTTAATATTCAACTTTTCTCTTACACTATGTGGGTAAGGTAATTGATGAACCATTGGAGAGAACTGATATATCTAGCTAGGAAAAGGATTTGGTCAGTGAATGTCTCCTGGGCATCCTGTCTGAAAGATAGATTATTCTATTTTCCACTTCTGTGATGGATAGAGAAAAAAACACCCAACAGCCTATTCAGGATAAAATGCTTTGGATTTCTCTCCTGAAGGTCATTTAAGTCAAATTTCATCCGTGTTGTAAATAATTCAGATCATAAGTGATTCAGGCTTTTTATATTTTGTGGAGAGTGGAGCAGAATTTCAAAAGCATAAGTTGTGGAGTTTTGCTCTTCTGTTAATAATTCCTGACTCGAACACACAGCAAGAGAAATCACCCTTCTGTTCCTTTCCATGTTTATATAGGTTAAGTCTTTACAATTAAACATCACTTTTTTTTCCTCTCTGTTTCCAAACCAGTGCAGAAATTGGCTGCAGGAGGAAAGGGTGGTGTTTAGTACTTTCTGAAGAAGTTAATAATAGTACTTTTGCCACTTAATTCAGAGGTCATGTATGGGGGCATGGTCTGTGTCCTCTTACAAAGTGGGCTTTGATTCTGAAGTATGCCAGAATGGTTTAGTTTTGGGTTGTTTTTTTTGTTGTTTGTTGTGGTTTTTTTGTTTGTTTGTTTGGGTTTTTTTGTTGTTTTTTTGTTTTTTTTGGTTTTTTTGCTTGTTTTTAAATACACAAGACAGTTAATATCTGTTAGCCCTCCCCTTCAGCATATGCTAAGAAGAGGAGTCCATCTGTTGAGTTTTACCATCCCTAGAGATACTCTAGGGCTGTGCCAATGGAGGACGATGTCTTTAGTGAAGTCTGGCACACCTCTACTGGCAGTGCTTCAGTTTGTTGCTTGCATTTAAATTTTCTGTCCCGCTTTTCTTTTGGTATATCCATTCCTAGGAACTTCCAACAGTGACTTTATACCCTTTTCAATTCCACACCCCTTCTCTCTCCAGGAAATACCACATCTTACTTAAAATTCAGGATGAGACTTTAAAATTATAGGAATTCATAACCTTGGACTGCTCATTTGGTTTTGCCAATTTTTGTCTCCCTTGACTGCTGAGTGTTTTGGAAGAACATCATTACGTATAAATATGCCTGGAGCAAAACCCAGCATTGATTCTGCTCTTTGTGACCTAGCGTAGGGCTGGATCCGACATTATTTTTAGCACTCACATTTTTGCCTCTCTTCCACAGATTTTGTGTGGTAGCAGTAGGACTGGAACTGACCTTGTGAGGCCTTTGGTGCCAGTAGAACGTTTGTAATTTGGATCTTCAGTTAAAAAACAAAACGAATGATTGTAGATCTCGTCATCCGTGATCTTGTCACCTGGAGGCTTCTTTGATTTCTCCTCTGACACAATATTTTAAAGTTTAAGAGATTGGTCTTGTGAGTACTGTTGCCTTACAGCAGGGACCATAGGGGTTACCTTCATGGTGCCAACTTGCTGACTGGGACAAAGGCTCTGTTGTGGTGTGCTTTGCATGGATAAAAAGCTCATGAGTGAGAAGGACAACAAGGAGGATGGGAGTTGAGGTGTGCAGTGGTTGATGTGATGGCAACTAAGAGTCATTTTTAATGAGGAAGTGGCGGACCTCCGTGGTGCAGGAAGAGAGCAGCAGGGCCTCCTTGCTCTCAGCCACAGCCACTGCATGCATCTAGCAGACACTCGCGCTACCCACATCTTCAGATATGTGTCCTCCCATTTTGGGACTCTCTGCCTCCCCCAGTGGGGAGTGTGCTGTCAGTGCAGGATCCCACTTGCAGCACAATGCTTGTATCCTGTTGCCCTTTCTACCTGTCCCTGTATTGTAGGAAAGCTTCTTTATTTTTCATTTTGCGCCGTGTGTTAATTTGTGAGTTTCTTCTGTACCATCTTAGAGTCACCTGGAGCATGCAGAAAGTAAAAAAGAAAAATCCTACAGTGAATTTGAACTGAATTACAGATCCAACAGGAGACTAGAAGTATCCTGAGGTGTTGAAGTGCTCTTCTCTGGCATGTTGGCACCTGCTGTGAGAGAACTCACTAAATCTGCCTTCTCTGTTGGCATGCTGTATTCCCAAAGACTATGTCCTTCTCTTTGTTAACTCTTAATTCTGTAATTTTTTTACCATCTGACCAAACCTGATTTAACTTTGCCACTTTTATCCATTTTATCTTACACACCCAATACCGGTCTTCTGGGTTTGTTTTGGTTTGTTTTTTCTCATTAAGATCTACTCTGTATCCTATTTAAACCAGACTTTAAGGCAGTCCTTGAAAGCTAACAGGTAAGTAAATTATTTTTTTCTAGAGATGCTCTAGATCAAATTATAAAGTTACCCTGTGATAGATGACAAAGACACTTGCCTGCCCACATCTTCTAGAACATAGGTCAGTTATCATAGTTGCTTACTTAATGGTACCATAGCATCTAATGATCTCAGATGGAATTAAATTATGGGAATAATGCTGTGGAAAAATAATTAGATAAGGTATGCTTGAGTGACTTTGAAATGTGCCTAAGTTGAGAAATAACACAGTTATCTTACCTACAGGTGATTAAGTTTCTGTGCATAGTGATAAGGAAGTTATTCCCTATAGAAAGCAGAATACTTTTCCTAGCATTGGATATGCTTTATTTGTATCAGTTGTGGCTCTGTAATGGAGGCATACAGCTTGCTTAGCTAATTCACCCCCAGAATATCACAGTTATATTTGTACCACTGGTATTAAAGCTTTACATTTCTAATGCATTTCCTTTTCTTATAGCAGGTTAAAAATTTGGTCCTGCAAGTATTGAAGAGCATTTATTTTAAATGCTAGTGCACAGCTAACATGTTCTGGTGGGTTTCATCTTTTTTAATACACCAGTAGGTTTTTGTCACTGTGTTAAAGAAATGGTTGGGAGAACATCAGTTTGTCAAGGAAAAAAACTTATTTCTAGCTCCTCTGAACCTGAGAGCTGCTGATGCCAGTAAGCCAGGCAGTTCTTTGGGCAACTTGGCAACCCACAGGCCAGCTGCCCTATTCATTCCCCTTTGCCGGAACCTGTGTTGATGTGTACTTAGCATGTGTAGCCATTATTCAAGTCACACCGATCACTATGAGAACAGGGGAACAGGGAGAGCATGGGAGAGCTTTGCTTGCTGTTGCCGAGGTGACTCGTTTTGGGTTGCTTCAACACTCACTCATAGTTGTTGCAGTTTTATTGCCTCATGGAATTTCGAGTGCAACCAAACAAACCCTCGAGGGTGAAAAAAAGTGGGAGAAGGATAAAGAGAAGGAGCAAACTTGAAAGCCGACTGCTGCATGTTTTCCTGCAGGGGGATTTTACTGAAGGTCGTAAACTGCCCTGTTTCCCTCACCTTTAGCAGGGTGGGAGGAGAGCAGGAGGCAGCAGTTGGGGCTCCCTCCCATTAAAGGTTTTTATTCTACTCTCCTAGACACATCTGTGGGGTTGGAGGGTCCTGCTTGGGGCTGGGCGGCAGGGCCTCCCCAGGGACCCCACAGAGGCTCTGGCCAACAGAGGGCAAAGCTGCCACATGCTTAGGGCAGCTCTGCATCTAGTGTGTTTTACACCCCACCTGATACTATGGATTAAGCTCTGTACATAAATTGGGGGTGGGGAGGGGAGAGAAACAAGTCCCCTGTATTCCCATGGAGCATGCAAGGTGACCAGGTGCTGGGACGCAGCGTCCCCAGGTATCAGCCCATAATCCTTGGCTCTCATCTAGTGCCTTAATTGGACCAGAAAGATGCTTTGCTAATATATTCAGGAGAAATATTCATCAAGCAGAGGAAAAATGTCTCCAAGGATAACTAAAACTACTTCATCTAAGTTGAATACCCTCCCTGCTTCAGACAGCAGAGCTATCCACAGAGAAATTTGGGTAGCTTGGCCTGAATTACTCTTCCTGGTCAATAACAAGCCAGATGAATGCAGGTTTCATCAACACAGAGATCTCCGCTGTCTGGCGGTGGGAGCATACATCATGATGTGTGAAATGCAGGTTACATATGTCATTTTCTTTTGCTTTTGGTATGAAGGAGGAATTAATACGAAAGTAGGAAGCTTACTGATTCCTTGCCTCTATGGAGGGAGCTTCTTCCAGTTCCCCAACCCTCTGAATAATGTATGGAGCAGAAATGGTTGAATACCTTTTTGTCTTCATGCTTTGTGCCATTTTCTCCTTTGGTTCGTTAGTTTGGTTGTGCTTTCACCACCAGAGCTAGGTTTTCTGTTTGCTTTCCTTTCCCTTACCTGCTACACACTAAAATGTGATTTTACTATGAAAAGTGGCTTTTTTTGTTACCTAGTATTTTGTGAAGTATTTGTTTGGTGCATATTTTAGGAATACAGCAGCTCTCTCAGATCTTGCCCATCCTGTCTGGTGCCTCAGTAGGTAACTTCTTGCAGGTTTAGCTTAGAAACCTCTTCTGTGTGCACAAATTCGAAGGGTACTTGATCTGTTCCCTCAGCTTAGTCAAACTAATAACATCCTGGTTCAGAAATGGGCTGTGCTGTCTAGGCTGAACTTCACGCTTGCCGAAAGAGCCTTACTGTAAGTGCAAAAGCTTTGAGTTTTCTCCCTTATGGAAAGTAATATTATTCTTATATAATAATAAATATGTTCTTATTGCAAGTTAACAAGGTGGGAGTTTTCTGTCACTGATTATAAGCTAAGATCTGTCTTCATGGTGGCTGTTACCTGTTCCATTTACCTCCTTTTATATTGTATTTTCCTTTGTAATTCCCCATGTTGTAGTTGTAGACTTTCTTGCTTCTTATGTCTTATATTATGGCAGGTACAGAAACATCTATCCATTCATTTGGCTGAAGTTTCAGGTATAATTAACCTCTCACATACAATGCTGCTTTGATATTATATATTTTTTATTCCAACATTTAACACTCTCAAAACTGAAAGCTGAATTTTTAATCCACTGAAATTCCTTGACTTGCTCTGAAACATCTTCTGCAAGGCTTACTATTTATGCTGCTGCAATTCATCCTCAAATATTTTACTTCATCTTCTCCCAGCAGTAGCTCTGAGGTGTTTTCTGATTTATGCTATGCACACCTCTTGTGTCAAATGTGAAAAGGTAGATTAAACTCTGCCCCTAGAGCAAGGAAGAGAGTATCAAACAACCTCATCTCCTGGATTTTCCTCTTGACAGCAGTTTATTTTGATCTTAAAAGAGCCAGATGATTGAGATGAGCAGATTTACTCAGTGTTTTATGCTTTTAGCTAAGGGTAGGTCTTCAGGTCTGTGCCCTGATACTGCCCCCTGCTCTGCCTGGGGTCACCCAGGTGGGCAGCCAACATCTGCATTCACACCAGAGCTGCTCTTAGGCCAAAAATCACAACTGTGGAAAAACCACAGTGAGTCTTCTGTAAACTCTAAGTAAGAGGGAAGTGTAATTTCCCTTTTCCTGTTAATTCGCATAATCTTTTTTCCTCCCTGTCCTCTGTTTATGCCTGTTCATTTTCTCTTTGTCAGTGGTTTCCTGGATGCCAGAATTAAAGGTGAACCCCTTGCTCTCTAGTGCTCTTCCCATAAGCTTCCCTAAAATCCTATTTCTCTTTGCCAGATCCATTGCTGTGCTCTTACACTAATGGAAAAAAAGCCAGAATAATACAATTTGAATGGGGGGCAAAATATTTAAAGTTATTTAGGTATTGAAACATGCAGCTGTGCAGCCCAATTGGGTTCAGACTATACCTGTACATAGAATTTTATAGCCATATGTATCTTTCTCTCAGTGCAACTATATATAGAAACAGCTGCAGCAGCAGAATGGGTCATCTGTAGCTTCCAGCAGGGAGATGCACACAGAGTCATTTTGCAGTTTTAAAGGCTGACTTTGGCACCATCCCTTATTTCAGATGCCCTGATTACAACTCCTGTGTTGCATTTTATATCCCATTGGTTGTGAAAGTATTTTGCTGTGGTTGGGTCAGATTCTTTCCTTTAGGGAAATCTGACAATGTCGCCCACTCCTCTTAACTCGTACTTTATTCTTTTGTGGGTCAAGTACTCAGTATTTATTTTGTCCTAAATTGTGTATACTCGTCTCTTTGATGTGTGAAAGCAACAATTTTAAGGAATGGTCAAATAACATTATAGAGAAATGGTAGCCCCATCCCTGGCAGTGTTCAAGGCCAGGTTGGATGGGGCTTGGAGCAACCTGGTCTAGTGGAAACTGTTCCTCCCTGTGGCAGGAGGTTGGAACTGGATGAGCTTTTAAGGTCCCTTCCAGCCGAAACTGGTCTGCATTTCTATGAAATATTCAAATAGATTAAAGTAACTGGTAGGTGGTAGGCACTGAATGGTGTGTGCAAAGAAAGGGCCATTCCTTTAGGGAACTTCCTGAGGAGTTTGTATCAGAAAGCAATGGCTGGATTTTCCGCAGTGGGGAGGTATGCGCTGGCTAATGCTGAGTGTGGCCACACCATATATCATAGTATCACAGACTGGTTTATATCATGCCTAAAGCTGGACATGCTTGAAACCTCCTGGGAGAGGCTGGTCTGCCACACCCTTGGACAACTCTGCTGACACCAATCACAGTTTGGCTAAGCATCTCAGCTTCCCAAGTGAAAGGAGCTTTTCCATTTCTTAGTGTTCACTTAGCTTCAATACTGTTTTCTGAGGCAAACGTAATGATGAGGTGCAAGCTGGTGTGATAATACCAAGCTCATGATACTGTACTTCCCTGTTATTTCCAACAGTCTTCTACATCTGCCTTGCAAAAGAGGTGTGAAAATCCTTAAGGAGAGAGAAGCAACCTGGGATTTGCAGCTACAAGGTGATGAGTGCTGGGAGCTGTTGTTGGCCCCTCACACAGGCAGAACAGACCCTTCTGCAGGGGACTGCATGCATGACCACGGATCGTGGGAGAGCTGAATCATGTTCTTGGCCTCAGCAAGCTGACTTGGTTGTGTGACTGCAGTACCTCTGTGTCCTGTGTTCAGCAGTAGCAGTCATTTTTCTCAGTCTTAGTAGCTGGGGCAGTGTTGTGTTTTTGACTTGAAGCCTGGGAACAACTCTACTCCAAGTACCCAGAAGGCTTTAGGGAATTGCTGCTTTGGAAACAGAGAAAATTGAGCAGCTGTCCACCTTGCGTGGTGTCCTGGGTTCAGCAGTAGCAGTAATTTTTTCTCCTTCTTAGTAGCTGGTGCAGTGCTGTGGTTTTGACTTTCAGCCTGGGAACAACACTGACAACACCGATGCTTTTAGTTACTGCTCAGTAATGTTTAGCCTGACCAAGGACTTTCTGAGTCTCATGCCCTGCCAGGCAGGAGGGGAAGCCGGGAGGAAGCAGAGGGAGGACACCTGACCCAAACTAACCAAAGAGGTATTCCATACCACTGCACATCATGCCCAGTACATAAACTGGGGGCAGTTACCCGGAAGGGTTAGTTCACTGCTTGGTCGGGCTTAGTATTGGTCGGCGGGTGGTGAGCGGTTGTATTCTCTTCCCTTGTTATTTCCCTTATCATTATTATTATTGGTGGTAGCCGCAGTGGTTTGTGTTATACCTTAGTTACTGGACTGTTCTCATTTCAACCTGTGGGAGTTACATTCTTTCAATTCTCCTCACCATCCCTCTGGGAGCAGGGGGGAGGACGGGGGCAGTGAGAGAGCGACTGCATGGCTGACTGGGCTTAAACCACGACACCTGGTTTCTAAGAGGGTCCTTCTGTTGTGGGGTTGCTGAAGGTCAAAGAACAACAAGTGCCAATCACGACCACAGCAGTGCACCGGTGGCAATACTGCACCAACCGAGACTCCCTGATTCCCATCCATAAGCTGATCCATAGACTGGAGAGCCAAGGAGTGATCAGTAGGACCCGCTCACCCTTTAATAGCCCCATATGGCCAGTGCAAAAGTCTAATGGAGAGTGGAGACTAACAGTAGACTGTCGTGGCCTGAACGAAGTCACACCACCCTTGAGTGCTGCCGTACCGGACATGCTAGAACTTCAGTATGAACTGGAGTCAAAGGCAGCCAAGTGGTATGCCATGATTGATATTGCCAATGCATTTATCTCAATTCCTTTGTCAGCAGAGTGCAGGCCACAGTTCGCTTTTACTTGGAGGGGCTTCCAGTACACTTGGAACCGACTGCCCCAGGGGTAGAAACACAGCCCTATGATTCGGAGAAAAGTCCAGGAACAAACTTGCCAACGAAGTTTTAAGATGACAAGCAGGTATTTATTGTGGCACCGGGTGACATGGGGGATAGCTCCTCCTAACGTGTGTCCCCATATTGCTACACAAGCAGTCCTTATACAGCTACTGAGCACACATACATATTCATGAGGCTACGTATGGATTACATCGTTTTCCAGAAAGTTCCCCGCATGCGTACAAAAATGTGGTGGTGGTCTTTTGGGGTTGTTTACTTCTTCCAACAATCTTCATCACTGCTGGCAGCCTTTGAAACACGTGCAGTAGATACTTATACCAGCTTAATCAGTTTGTTAACACCACAGACATAACAATCATCCCGTCCTCCTACTTATCAATTAGTTTAACCGCAGCCCATCCTGGACCCTTGCCATTGCAGATACTCCCTATCTTTACGTCCTGTTATGCTAGCCTGTTTTCTTACACTCATTTTGTACTAAGCTCATAAAGGCGTAAACTACGTTAACTACAGCAGTTTATTTTCTACAAGAATTCTCCGTATGTTCTCTAGCTGTACTCTTTATTTTTTCTCTGTATATCATTAGGGATAGGCTGGAGAGTATGGAACTCTGTCTGGGGACAGGTGAGCAGTTGACAGAGAGTTTGTGGGTCAGGGTTAAAGGGAGAACAGCGATGGGTGACATTATTGTGGGGATCTGTTACAGACCGCCTGACCAAGGGCACTTCGCCGGATGAAGCGCTCTATAGGCAGATAGGAACAGCCTCACGCTCGCAGGCCCTTGTTCTCATGGGAGACTTCAACCACCCTGATATCTGTTGGAGGGATGGTACGGCCTGGCACAAGCAATCCAGGAAGTTCCTCGATTGTGTGAAAGACAACTTCCTTCTGCAAGTAATAGAGGAGCCGACAAGGAGAGGTGCCATGCTTGACCTCGTCCTCACCAACAGGGAAGGGCTGGTTGGAAATGTGACGCTCCAGGGCAGCCTTGATTGCAGCGATCATGAGATGGTTGAGTTTGAGATCCTCAGGACAGTGAGAAGAGCGTGCAGCAAGCTCACTGCCCTGGACTTCAAGAGAGCAGACTTTGGCCTCTTCAGGAACCTGTTCAGTAAGGTTCCATGGGATACAGCCCTAGAGGGCAGGGGGGCCCAAGACTGTTGGTTGATATTCAAGGATCACCTGCTGCAAGCTCAGGAGCGATGCATCCCAACTAGAAGGAAGTTCAGCAGGAGGGCCAGGAGACCTCCTTGGATGGATAAGGAGCTGCTGAGCAAAATTTGAAAGAAAAAAGCTTATAAAAGGTGGAAGCAAGGACAGGTGTCCTGGGAAGAATACAGGGATGTTGTCCGGGAAGCTAGGGACCAGGTTAGGAAAGCTAAGGCCCACTTAGAATTAAACTTGGCTAGGGATGTTAAGGATAACAGGAAGGGATTTTATAGGTACATTGCCAATAAAAGACAGATTCGGGACACTGTGGGCCCTCTCCAGAAGCTATCAGGAGAACTGGCTACCCTGGATTTGGAGAAGGCTGAGGTTCTTAATGACTTCTTTGCCTCAGTCTTCACTGGCAAATGCTCTGACCACACCACCCAAGTCTTGGAAGGCAGACGCAGTGACAGTGAGAATGAAGACCCTCGGCCCACTGTAAGAGAGGATCTGGTTTGAGACCACCTTAGGAACCTGAACGTATATAAGTCCATGGGACCTGATGAAATCCATCAGCAGGTCCTGAAGGAGCTGGCAAATGAAGTTGCTAAGCCACTGTCCATCATATTTGAAAAATCATGGCAGTCAGGTGGAGTTCCCGATGACTGGAAAAAGGGAAATATAACCCCCATTTTTAAGAAGGGGAAAATGGATGAGCCGGGGAACTACAGATCAGTCAGTCTCACCTCTGTGCCTGGCAAAATCTTGGAGCGGATTCTCCTGGAAGGAAAGCTAAGACACATGAAAACCAACAGGCTGCTTGTTGACAGCCAGCATGGCTTCACTAAGGGGAAATCCTGCCTGACCAATCTGGTGGCCTGTTATGACGGGGCTACGGAACTGATGGACAGGGGTAGAGCAGTTGATGCCATCTACCTGGACTTATGCAAAGCCTTTGACACTGTCTCACACAACATCCTTCTCTCTAAGTTGGAGAGACATCAATTTGATAGGTGGACCACTTGGTGGATAAAGAACTGGCTGGATGGCCACACGCAAAGAGTAGTGCTCAATGGCTCAATGTCCAGCTGGAGACCAGTAACGAGTGGTATCCCTCAGGGATCGGTGTTGGGACCGGTCCTGTTCACCATCTTTGGCGGTGACATGGACAGTGGGATTGAGTGCGCCCTCAGCAAGTTTGCCGATGACACCAAGCTGTGTGGTTCGGTTGATACGTTGGAGGGAAGGAATGCCATCCAGAGGGACCTTGACACCCTTGTGAGGTGGGCTGATGCCAACCTGATGAAGTTTAACCATGACAAGTGCAAGGTCCTTCACCTGGGCCAGAGCAATCCCAGGCACAGCTACAGGTTGGGCGGGGAGGAGATTCAGAGCAGCCCTGTGGAGAAGGACTTGGGGGTGTGGGTTGATGAAAAAATGAACATGAGCCGGCAGTGTGCGCTTGCAGCCCAGAAAGCCAACCGTATTCTGGGCTGCATCAAAAGGAGTGTGACCAGCAGGTCGAGGGAGGTGCTCCTGCCCCTCTACTCTGCACTCAGGAGACCTCACTTGGAGTATTGTGTGCAGTTCTGGTGTCAACATAAAAAGGACATGGAACTGTTGGAACAAGTGCAGAGGAGGGCCACGAGGATGATCAGGGGACTGGAGCACCTCTCGTATGAAGATAGGCTGAGAAAATTGGGACTGTTCAGCCTGGAGAAGAGAAGGCTGCGTGGAGACCTCATAGCAGCCTTCCAATACCTGAAGGGGGCCTATAGGGATGCTGGGGATGGACTCTTCATTAGGGACTGTAGTGAGAGGACAAGGGGTAATGGGTTCAAACTTAAAGAGGGGAAGTTTAGATTGGATCTGAGGAAGAAATTCTTTACTGTAAGGGTGGTGAGGCACTGGAATGGGTTGCCCAGGGAAGTTGTGTGTGCTCCATCCCTGGCGGTGTTCAAGGTAGGGTTGGACATAGCCTTGGGTGGCATGGTTTAGTGGAGGTGTCCCTTCCCATGGCAGGGGGGTTGGAACTCGATGACCTTAAGGTCCTTTCCAACCCTAACTATTCTGTGATTCTATGATCATGCATCTCAGTAATTTTCCATTACTACTGTTACAAAGCCATCAAACTTAACATTACTTAAAATTGATTCTAAAGGTTTATATATTGCATTTTGTAATTTTTTATCCCCCCTTGTCTCACCTACCATCTGCCATGGATTGATCCAGACTGCACTGGTAGAGGGGCAAGCTCCAGAACACCTGCAATACATTGATGACATTATTGTGTGGGGTGATACAGCGGAAGAAGTCTTTGAGAAAGGGAGGAAAATAATCCAAATCCTGCTGAAAGCCGGTTTTGCCATAAAACGGAGTTAGGTCAAGGGACCTGCACAGGAGATTCAATTTTTGGGAGTAAAATGGCACGATGGATGTCGCCAGATCCCCACAGGTGTGATCAACAAGGTAACAGCAATGTCTCCACCAACTAATAAGAAAGAAACACAAGCTTTCTTGGGTGTTATGGGGTTCTGGAGGATGCACATCCTGAATTACAGTTTGATTGTTAGCCCTCTCTGTCACGTGACCCGGAAGAAAAATGATTTTAAATGGGGCCCTGAGCAACAACAAGCCTTTGCACAAATAAAACGAGAGATAGTTGATGCAGTAGCCCTCGGATCAGTTTGGACCGGACCAGGTGTAAAAAATGTACTCTACACCTCAGCCGGGGAGAATGGTCCTACCTGGAGCCTCTGGCAGAAAGCTCCAGGGGAGACTCAAGGTCGACCCCTCGGCTTTTGGAGTCAGGGATACAGAGGATCTGAGGCCAGCTATACCCCAACTGAAAAAGAGATACTGGCAGCCTATGAAGGGGTTCGAGCTGCTTCGGAAGTGATTGGCACTGAAGCACAGCTCCTCCTGGCACCCCGGTTGCCCGTGCTGGGCTGGATGTTCAAGGGCAGGGTCTCTACACATCATGCAACTGATGCTACATGGAGTAAGTGGGCTTCACTAATTACACGACAAGCTGGAGTAGGAAATCCCAGTTGTCCAGGAATTCTAGAAGTCATCGTGGACTGGCCAGAGGGCAAAGATTTTGGAATGTCACCATAGGAGGAGGTGATGTGTGCTGAAGAGGCCCCACCATATAATGAACTGTCAGAAAGTGAAAAGCAATATGCCTTGTTTACTGATGGGTCCTGCCGTATTGTGGGAAAGCATCGGAGATGAAAGGCAGCTGTGTGGAGTCCTCAATGACAAGTTGCAGAAACTGCTGAAGGAGAGGGTGAATCAAGTCAGTTTGCTGAGGTGAAAGCCATCCAGCTGGCCTTGGACATTGCTGAACAAGAAAAGTGGCCAGTACTTTATACTGACTCGTGGATGGTGACAGATGCCCTGTGGGGGTGGTTGCAGCAATGGAAGCAGAGCAACTGGCATTGCAGAGGCAAACCCATCTGTGCTGCTGCACTGTGGCAAGATATTGCTGCCCGTGTGCAGAACCTGGTGGTGAAGGTATGCCATATAGATGCTCATGTACCCAAGAGTGGGGCCACTGAGGAACACCAGAACAACCAGCAAGTGGATAAAGCTGCTGAGATTGAAATGGCTCAGATGGGCTTAGATTGGCAACATAAGGGTGAATTATTTTTGTCCCGGTAGGCCCATGACGCTTCAGGCCATCAGGGCAGAGATGCAACATACAGATGGGCTCGTGATCGAGGGGTGGACTTAACAATGGACACTATTGCCCAGGTTATTCACAACTGTGAAACATGCTGCAATTAAGCAAGCTAAATGGTTAAAGCCTCTGGTATGGAGGACGATGGCTGAAGTACAAATATGGGGAGGCCTGGCAGGTTGATTATATCGCACTCCCACTAACCCGCCAAGGCAAGCGCCATGTGCTTACCATGGTAGAAGCAACCACTGGATGGCTGGAAACACATGCTGTGTGCCACGCCACTGCCCGGAACACAATCCTGGGCCTTCAGAAACAGATTTTGTGGCAACATGGCGCCCCAGAGAGAATTGAGTCAGACAATGGGACTCAGTTCCAGAATAACCTTATAGACACTTGGGCCAAAGAGCATGGCACTGAGTGAGTATATCACATCCCCTACCATGCAGCAGCCTCTGGGAAAATCAAATGGTACAGTGGGCTGTTAAAAACTACACTGAGAGCAATGGGTGGTGGGACTTCCAGGCTTTGGGATACACATTCAACAAAAGCCACCTGGTTGGTCAACACCAGAGGATCTGCCACCAGGGCTGGCCCATCCCAGTCAGAACTTCTACATACTGTAGAGGAGGGCAGAGTTCCTGTGGTGCACATAAAGAATTTTCTGGGGAAGACAGTCTGGGTTATTTCTGCTTCAGGTGAAGTGAAACCCACTTGTGGGATTGCTTGTGTTCAGGAACCTGGATATAGTTGATGGGTAATGTGGGAAGATGGGGAATTCCGATGTGCACCTCAAGGGGATTTGATTTTAAGGGAAAACAGCCAATGAACTCAATTATATGCTGTTGCCTGCTATGTAGCACTTTTATAGCCCACCAACTAGAAGTCTTCAGGTCACCAGTGACTGGCACTGCCTTCCCCCCAACCATCATCCCAACAAAGAATGAATTTTGAAGAAAACAGACGAGCTCAGCATTGGCCAGATGAGTTCCACGGTGTCATGAGCAGGCAACAATCCAACACTGTACACCATCTCTCCTGCTCTGAAAGACTGTTACAAGAGATGGAGCCCAACATCATGGACCAGATGAACTCCGCAGCTTTATAGGGATTGGTCCATGCACCAAGGAATGATATCTCTCTCTTTGTGTGTGTGTATGTGTATATATATATGAGACGAGTGATGGTATATTGAAAAATACGGGATCTGAGCATGACATGAATAGTATGGAATAAGGGGTGGATACTGTCCTGGGTTCAGCAGTAGCAGTCATTTTTCTCAGTCCTAGTAGCTGGTACAGTGCTGTGTTTTTGACTTTCAGCCTGGGAACAACGCTGATAACACCAATGCTTTTAGTTGTTCCTAAGTAATGTTTACTCGGACCAAGGACTTTCTGGATCTCATGGCCTGCCAGGGAGAAGGGGAAGCCAGGAGGAAGCAGAGGGAGGACACCTGACCCAAACTAGCCAAATCGGTATTCCATACCACAGCACGTCATGCCCACTATATAAACCGGGGGCAGTTACCCGGAAGGGTAAGATCACTGCTCAGGTTGGGCTGGGTATCGATCCGTGGGTGGTGAGCAGTTGTAGTCTCTTCCTTTGTTATTTCCCTTGTCATTATTATTATTGGTGATAGCAGTAGTGGTTTGTGTTATACCTTTGCTACTGGACTGTTCTTATCTCAACCCGTGGGAGTTACATTCTTTCAATTCTCCTCCCCATCCCTCCAGAAGTGGAGAGAGGAAAGTGGGGGAAGTGAACAAGTGGCTGCGTGGTTCTGGGTTGCCGGCTGGGCTTACACCACGACACTGTCCTGTGCAAAAGGCAAGGAATAATTCTGTCACAAAGTAAAGATATTATTTTCCAGTGACATCCCTCTGTTGTAGGTGCTTGCAGACTATCTTGCAGGGATCTCTTGGACTGTGTGTAAGTGTCAGATGTCAGTTGCTATGGGCAAACACAAACAGATATTTCCAAAGTAATATGGCTATTAAATAATTACATGTGAGCTAATAGCAATCTAAGAAGCACACAGGAGAAAAATCTAGCAGACCGAAAACTTGTTTAGATTAAAATTTGAGGGTTTTTGATCTGATTTTAAACGCAGTGATTCAAAAAGCCGTGTCATGCAATGGAGAAGTCTCTTTTACTGTTTTGAAGCTTGCCAGAAAAAACTGATAGACACAAAAATATACACGCAGCTTCTCAAGTATGTCTTCTGCATAATGTCTAAATCTAATTTAGGATCCTGACATCAGGACGGGACAAGATGAAAGATCAAAGCCACCATTTGTCTTTAAATATCAAAATCCAAAGCATTATTTGATGCTAATTTGTGCAATACCATGGGCAGCTTGGAGCCTATCAGGTCCATCTGATGAGGTTCTGCCACCATCCCATCTGTTTTGTATTCATCTGTCACTGATACTCAGAGCCACTGGAGAGGAAAAGGAACTGTCAGTGTCATGCAGTGGCTTTTTGGCATCAGCACAAGCAGTGTGGAAATTGCTAGAGGTTGATTCCTGGTACTTATTCGTGGCCACCAAATTAGGGAAAATCCACAAATCCTATAAATAGCACATCATCTATCACTTAGGAGTAAATACAATTTTTTCAATGTTTCTAGACCAAAAACTACAGTTACACGGCATTGCAGCTGCTCCTGAACAAAAGGAGATGACACGTGGTGTACTCGGCATGTCAGCTTCCTGCCAGAACAGTCAGAGTCCTCCTGTAGGCTCCACTACAACTGCTATACAATGAAGGTATGGCATGGACTCTTGTTAGATGGAATGAGATAGTATTGCTCCCTAGGGTTGTCTTACAACAAATAAGGTCAAGATTTGGCTAACAGCAGATGTTAAAATGAAGAACAAGTAAGAGCAGCCTGGTGGGATTGAGGTTTCCTTTAGCTCTGCACCCTAGCACCAGCATTTGGCACACAGGGAAAACTTAAAACATGGATAAACAGACACTGAAGCTTCCTTGAAATGGCCCCTGAGCCTGTAGAGTGCAAACTACTTTTAACTCGATTTATTATCCCTTCTGGTAGGTTCTTTTTCAGTCTTTGGTGACACCTACTAAAGAGCAAATGTTCTTCCTCTGTACTTCCCACAGGCTGCCCTACTTTACATCATCACCTTGGAGATAGAAAACACAGTTCTGTGCAAAATCTGCTTCTCCTGATTTCTGATTAGTTTTCTTTATTGGAGGCGAGGGAGCACAAACCCTGACCCTGGTGAATCTCTGGGCAGGTCACAGTTCAGTTGGGTGCAGCAGACGCTGCAGTTCTGGGAGGTGAACGCAAGCAAAGAGAAGTACTTTGGGCATTCCTCAGTGACACACCACTCCTTCCCACTTCATCTCTTTCTGCAGAGACTTTGTTCTCTAGCAGTTTCCATGGTGCTCCTGCTTTGTCTGCAGATCTGTCTGCAGGCAGCTCTCCTCTCCAACACACTGCAGGATGATTGTTACAAGGCAGTGCATCATGTTGCATGGCTGTGCTGCAAAGCCAGTGCATGGGCTGCTTGGTGTCAGCCACTGCCAATATCCTTCAGGCTTTCTCACAGGCATGTCCTTAGAAAGTAGAGTGATGCTTTTTAACTGAAGAAACAATAGAGATGATGCTGTCTGAGAATCCAGCTCAGCCTTTTGCCACCCGCACTTGGCAAATCAAAATAACAGCAATCCAAAGGGATTGTTGCTGCCAGCACAGCATTGCTGTAAAATAGAAACACAATAGAGGGCACAACAAGGAAGAGCAGCCATGCTGCTCGCTGCAGCACTGTGTAAATTTTATCTTCATCAGACATGGGTGTGAAAGGTGATGATCTCTATATGAATATGGCATCTCTTCCCTCATGTAGAGACTGGCCAGGGTGAGATCAGGCTCATTTATCCATTATCCAGCTGTTAATCCTCTGCCCACTGTTCTGTTACTGGAGCGGCAACGCTCTGAACTGCTGCAGCAGGCAATGGAGGGACTTCAGGGTGTCCTCCTGTCAGGTACAAAATCAGAGGCTGAGTAAGCTGGCCCCTGTTTTTTATGCCCAGGAATAATATCCCTCAAAAACCCCTGAGCTTTCAGGGGTAGAGGCTGTTCAGAAGATCACAATAGAGTGCTTATGGCCCAATACTAGAAATATTTTAGCGTGGAAACTGGTTATTATGAATCCTACAAGCTATTAATCCTAAAAGAACTGGAGTGTAAAATCACTGCCCAAGTGAAAAAGCAGGTAAAATAGCAAAGCCATGCTAACAGGTAATTTGAACTCCCAGGCACAGCAGAGGGTATGCTAAATGGCAGAAATAAAGCTGCTTGCAGGAGGTAATTTAATCCAGGACCTGCAGATATCACTAAGAAATTGAACAATATTAGAGTTAGTATCATAGTATAAAGAGGATATAACTGAGGACAAAAGGGCAACTTAGAAATAGAGATATCCTAGACTGAATAACTCAGTCCATTGAGCAGAAAAGAGGTTTTCCTCATTAAGGTGAAGCATATATTTTGT
Organism: Amazona ochrocephala; assembly: GCA_039720435.1. Lineage (NCBI taxonomy): Eukaryota > Metazoa > Chordata > Aves > Psittaciformes > Psittacidae > Amazona > Amazona ochrocephala. The sequence goes on along the minus strand of CM077879.1, from coordinate 79,040,594 downwards.
GTTGGGATAGAACAGGCTGCTCTCCAAAGCGGGACATGAAAACTAATGGTACGTAAGTCTTGCCAGAGGGTTTCAAAGATGCTTAGAAAATTATAATGCCCAATTAAATACATATTTGTCATCCAAGTCCCTTAGGTGGTCCTAAAAAATCATAACGACTCGGCCCTGCATCTAATTTGCAGTCAGATTTTTCCCCTCTGCTTCTATTCCTGCTCCTCTTCCAGCACCAATCCCAGCTCCTGCTAGCACAGACCCCCGTTTGGAGCCAAAGCCAAGTAGCAGCGCTATGAAACATGGTGTTCGAGCAGCCATGGTGGGCAGAGGAGAGAGGAGGCAGAGGCTGAGGCAAGGCAGAGAGCACTTTCAGTCCATTTTTTTATGTGTTATGTGGAAACACAAAGCAGGATTAGCAGCAAAACAGCTGGGTGTGCTCCAGGGAACTTAAGAAGTGTGGGATCTAGTTTCAATGCAGGTTTTTTTTTTTTCCCTGGCTGATGTTAGCATCTTGCATGCACCTCGCCTGTTTGGGCTACAGCTTCTGGACTACATAACAGGTCTAGCACTCTTGAGGGTGGTGTATGTCCTTCAAGCTGGAAGGTGCTTTGTGAAGGACTGTCAGGTGAAGAACAGCACCCGCTGCGCATGTCATATGTGGTGCAGAAGGTGGAACTGTAGAGAGACAAGTCCCCAGCAGACATGATGCTCTGCTGAAGCAAGGTCCCCAAAGAGCTTTAACTGACGTAGATGAGCACTGTCCTTTTGTACTCTCCTTGATTATTCTAAGGCGAGCAGTGCTGAATCGCTGCCTTTATAAGTGTTAGTCCTCCTCTTCAGGCAGGGCACAGGCTAGCTGATGTAATAAATGTAACTATCAATTTGCTGATAAAAATGATGATTGTCTGTGCTTACTGATTGAATAACGCTGAAATGCAATGCTTGAGCAGTCCTAAAACAAGTGGTAGTTTGTAAATGTCAAACCACATAGATGCTTGATCAATCCTGAAACAAGTAGTAGTTTGTAAATGTCAAATCACAATATCCTCCACATTGTTAAAGAATAGGGGACATCCGGGAGCACCGGTAAGAACCAGTCAAGAAGAGATGAAGAAGAAGAAGAAAGAGAATGAGCACGCGCCAAGTCAGCGAGGTGGAAAGTACATAGTCAGAAGTCTGTACAAAGGTGACTGAGAAAGACGACTTACTTCATCAGGAAACCCCTGCCCGAGACCACCAGGAGGCAGTGCGCATGCGGGACAACATTGCGAAACTAATTAACATGAGAGACGGGAGACAATTTACATAGTGTGAAACCACAATGAATATGTACACCTTGATTGTTTAAAAGAACGATTGGTATGTGCCTGAGGTGTGTGTGTTGGTGGAGCGAAGACTCCCGCACGCATCCAGCGCTGCTTTGCTTACTACCTCTCATTAATTAGGCAATAAATTACTCTTGCTACTAGAATCTAACTTTGGTCGTTTATAACAGCTGAGAAACCATTCCTGAAGCATTGCTGCTGTAAGAAAAACAGCAGATGAATTGAGAAAGTTGAATCATTCCTTATATATCTGTATTGTTTCACCATGTATTTTGGGGCCTTCTGCTGGCCAAAGGCGGGTTTCTTTCTTTCATCCTCACTGCAGGGAGGCAGTAACTGGGTACCAGAGCTTGCTTTCTTGCCTCCAACTGGGAAGTTTATTGCAACCATAGGAACAAAATTGGGATGTGGTGTCTTGAAGCTCTTCTGGGCTGTCCTCATAGAATCACAGAATCATAGAATAGTTAGGGCTGGAAAGGACCTCAAGATCATCGAGTTCCAACCCCCTGCAATGGGCAGGGACACCTCACACTAAACCATGCCATCCAAGGCTATGTCAAACCCCACCCTGAACGCCGCCAGGGATGAAGCATCCACAACCTCCCTGGGCAACCCATTCCAGGGCCTCACCACCCTTACAGTAAAGAATTTCTTCCTCAGATCCAATCTAAACTTCCCCTGTTTAAGTTTGAACCCGTTACCCCTTGTCCTCTCACCACAGTCCCTAATGAAGAGTCCCTCCCCAGCATCCCTATAGGCCCCCTTCAGGTATTGGAAGGCTGCTATGAGGTCTCCACGCAGCCTTCTCTTCTCCAGGCTGAACAGCCCAAATTTTCTCAGCCTGTCTTCATACGAGAGGTGCTCCAGTCCCCTGATCATCCTTGTGGCCCTCCTCTGCACTTGTTCTAACAGTTCCATGTCCTTTTTATGTTGAGGACACCAGAACTGCACACAATACTCCAAGTGAGGTCTCACGAGAGCAGAGTAGAGGGGCAGGAGCACCTCCCTCGACCTGCTGGTCACACTCCTTTTGATGCAGCCCAGAATACGGTTGGCCTTCTGGGCTGCAAGCGCACACTGCTGGCTCATGTTCATTTTTTCATCAACCCACACCCCCAAGTCCTTCTCCACAGGGCTGCTCTGAATCTCCTCCCCGCCCAATCTGTAGCTGTGCCTGGCATTGCTCCGACCCAGGTGGAGGACTTTGCACTTGTCATGGTTAAACTTCATTAGGTTGGCATCAGCCCACCTCACAAGGGTGTCAAGGTCCCTCTGGATGGCATTCCTTCCCTCCAACTTATCAACTGAACCACACAGCTTGGTGTCATCGGCAAACTTGCTGAGGGCGCACTCAATCCCACTGTCCATGTCACCCTCAAAGATGTTGAACAAGACCTGTCCCAACAGTGATCCCTGGGGGACACCACTCATTACTGGTCTCCAGCTGGACATTGAGCCATTGAGCACAACTCTTTGTGTGCGGCCATCCAGCCAGTTCTTTATCCACCAAGTGGTCCACCTATCAAATTGATGTCTCTCTAACTTAGGGACAAGGATGTCATGTGAGACAGTGTCAAAGGCTTTACACAAGTCCAGGTAGATGACATCAACCGCTCTGCCCCTGTCCATCAGTTCCGTAGCCCCTTCATAGAAGGTCACCAGATTGGTCAGGCAGGATTTCCCCTTAGTGAAGCCATGCTGGCTGTCACCAAGCACCTCGTTGTTTTTCATGTGCCTTAGCATGCCTTCCAGGAGAATCCGCTCCAAGATTTTGCCAGGCACAGAGGTGAGACTGACTGGTCTGTAATTCCCTGGGTCATCCATTTTCCCCTTCTTAAAAATGGGGGTTATATTTCCCTTTTTCCAGTCATCGGGAACTTCACCTGACTGCCATGATTTTTCAAATATGATGGACAGTGGCTTAGCAACTTCATTTGCCAGCTCCTTCAGGACCCTTGGATGGATTTCATCAGGTCCCATGGACTTGTATACATTCAGGTTCCTAAGGTGGTCCCGAACAAGATCCTCCCCCACAGTGGGCCCAGGGTCCCCACCCTCACCGTCCCCGCGTCTGCCTTCCAAGACTTGGGTGGTGTGGTCAGAGCATTTGCCGGTAAAGACTGAGGCAAAGAAGTCATTAAGAACCTCAGCCTCCTCCAAATCCAGGGTAGCCAGTTCTCCCGATAGCTTCTGGAGAGGGCCCGCGGTGTCCCTAACCTGTCTTTTATTGGCAATGTACCTATAAAATCCCTTCCTGTTATCCTTAACATCCCTAGCCAAGTTTAATTCTAAGTGGGCCTTAGCTTTCCTAACCTGGTCCCTAGCTTCCCGGACAACATCCCTGTATTCTTCCCAGGCCGCCTGACCTTGCTTCCACCTTTTATAAGCCTCTCATGCCCAGTGCTGAATCTTCTTCCTAGATTATGTGGGGTCAGGAGAGAGGTTTTTCCACAGTTCTGTGGACCATAACAGTAAAAGGCCACTGGGAGCTTCTCTGCACTTGAAACTTTGCAGGAAAATTAATTTCCTGTGAATTTTACTGTTCTCAATACTCCCCACCTGCCCCCAGCAACTCCATACTGGGAATGGGCTGCACCTGAGCACAGAGGTGAGGGAAGTCCTCTGCCCAGCAAAGGCTTGGGAGATAGGAAAGGAAGAGAGAGGAAATAAGCTTTTGGAGGTAAGTGGTCAAATAGACTTGCAAGGAAACAGGAAGGAAGACTAGCCCTTAATGTGAACAGGATCATTGAAGACATGAGGTCCCCTGGGAGCCACCCTCCAGCAGTGCCTTTAAATACTGCAGACTTCAAACAGAAGCTTTGTCATTGACTAAGTATCTAATCCCCACCACTGCTATCAGTTAGTGCTTCTTGGCTCTCCTCTTCTTCCAGATCCACCCAGTCTCTCCATGGCCCTGGTGTTCCTGAGCTCATCTCAGGAGTAAACCTGTTCGATGCGTTGTCGTGGTTTAAGCTCAGTCAGCCATGCAGCCTCTCTCTCACTCCCCTCCTTTCCTTCCCCCACACTCCCGGAGGGATGGGGAGGAGAATCAAAAGAATGCAACTCCCGCAGGTTGAGATAAGAACAGTCCAGTAACTAAGGTATAATAACAAAAACCACTACTGCTACCACCAATAATAATAATGGTACAGGAAATAACAAGGGAAGAGAATACAATTGCTTACCACCCACCGACGATACGCAGCCCAACCTGAGCAGTGATCTAACCCTTCCGGGTAGCTGCCCCCAGTTTATATACTGGGCATGATGTGCTGGGGTATGGAATACCTCTTCGGTTAGTTCGGGTCAGGTGTCCTGTCTCTGCTTCCTCACAGCTTCCGCTCCTGCCTGGCAGGGCATGAGACTCAGAAAGTTCTTGGTCCGAGTAAACATTACTAGGCAGCAACTAAAAACATTGGTGTTATCATCGCTGTTCCCAGGCTGAAAGTCAAAACCACAGCACTGCACCAGCTACTAAGAAGGAGAAAAATGACTGCTACTACTGAACCTAGCATTATAGCACCCAGTGAGATCCAAGGATGAGAAGAAGTGACTTAGTGTGATGGAGGTGACATGGGCAGGCATTGCTTCTGGAAATATTTGGAGATTGAGAGCGCTGATGGGAGAAATAAGGGTAAACAGGATGAAAGCTCTTGTAGGGAACAGAAACATCTATCTTCAAGGTGTGTTTGGCTCAAGTTTTATGCTCCTTGAGGTCTGAACTTCCTTTTTTATGGGTTTGTAAAAACGTCTCCTGCACCTGGAACATTCTCCAAATGAGAATGAAGTTTTCCTTATCTCTCATTTCATTAAGAGACATGTCAAATGTTAGAAGCATTGGAAAGGCAGGGACGTAGGAATATGAAGTCAGAGGTGGGACTAAAGGTATTGGCTCAATCCAGTCACAAGCAAGACTAAGTAGTTTTTAAACTAATTAGCTGGTAGGAGTAAATTTAGCAACTCCTTTATGCAGCAGAAATCATGCTGATTTTTGAGTCTATGCTTCCAAAGACTGATTTAGCTGGTAGTGCTTGAAAGCTGGAGGGCTGGTATGGTGACACAAACTGGAGCAGGCTCATGAGCCTGGGGCAGGGCAGGAGCCCAACTTTTGCAGAGAAATGCTTTTGATTAATAGTCTTCCTACACCTTGTATTAAAGAGCAAAAGTATATTTGGGAAGAAAATTGGGCGAAGCAGTGAATTTCTTCTCTGCTAGTATATTACAGTGAAAAGATGGTCCCCTTACTCAGATGGCTCTGTCCCTAGAGAGGTATTTTGGTGAAGATTTGTGACACGGTGCCATGCTTAAATACAAGTGAAGGTTTCCTGGGCCCGGTGGGCAGGGGCATAGCAAGTTCCTGTGGCTAAAATATGGAGATAAGGGAGTGTAATTAACAGTTGAAATCACTTGCCTAGGGATCATATAATGGGTTCATTTGAACTTTGCGATTTCAAATTGTCTTTCTGACACCACTGTGGATCAAGAAGCTGCTTGGGGTTTGCTATAGGAGTCACCAAGGGGAGTGGCATTGCCAGAAATTCCTGTCTTATGCCTGAGGGAGATCAGACTCCCTGACGATAGGGTCCCTTGTGGCCTTAATGTATCTGAATGCAGGCAGCAGGGAAGCCTTCTCCCCCCTTCATGTTCCAACCAGCAGTTGTAAGCCCTGCATGTTCAGAGGGTGTAGAAAGATGATAATTATAATGGTAATAATTATAATAATGGCGGAGGTTAGTCTCTTTTCCCAAGTAACAAGTGATAGGACAAGAGGAAATGGCCTCAAGCTGTGCCACGGGAGGTTTAGACTGAATATTAGGAACAATTTTTCACTGAGAGGGTGATCAGGCATTGAAACAGGCTGCCAGGGAATGGTGGAGTCACAACCCCTGGAAGAGTTCACAAACCATGCAGATGAGGCCCACAGTGACATGGTTTAGTGGTGGCCTTGGCAGCGCTGGGGAAATGGTTGGGCTTGATGATCTTAAAGGTCTTTTCCAACCTGGCTGATTCTGTAATTCTAAGATTGCGCCTTAAAATATGTGCATTTTGCTAAAACCCAGATCACTATCTTATCCCTGTGTTTTGAAACTTAGGCTGAATGAAAAGCTATAACAAGCTGTCATCATTTAAAATGAAGCCCTGGCAGGGCGGCGGTGTTGCTGGGGCTTAGCCCACTGCCCAGGGATGCCCTACTTGTGTCATAGAATCAGAATGGTTGGAAAGGACCTTAAGATCATCTAGTTCCAACCCCCCTGCCGTGGGCAGGGGCACCTCACACTAAACCATGCCATCCAAGGCTCTGTCCAACCTGGCCTTGAACCCTACCAGAGATGAAGAATTTACCACTTCCTTGGGCAACCTGTGCCAGTGCCTCACCACCTCACACTAAAGAACTTCTTCCTTACATATAACCTGAACTTCCCGTTTCAGTTTACACCTGTTATCCTATTGCTACAGCCCCTGATGAAAAGCCCCTCTCCAGTATCCTTGTAGGCCCCTATCAGATGCTGGAATGCTTAAAGTGGGTGTGTACCCACTCGTGCTGCACCTACACACAGCTCCATTGCCCACATGGGGCTGTGGGAAAGAGAGCTGTGTGTAGACGCACGACAGCGGGTGCTGTGTGGGGCTCCGTGTGACTGTGTGCTAGGAGTGTGCATGTGCGAGGTCGAGGCGGGTCCTTCTCCGCTCCCGCCCGCCGGCAGCCGCGGAGCTGTCCATGATCTCATCGACAGCCCGGCCTCCTCCCTTGCGCAGCTCCGCACCCCCAGCCGAGGACGGGCAGCGGCACCGCCGTCCCGAGAAGGTCACCGGCCTCCTGCCCGCCTGCCGCAGGGCCGCGATCCCCGCTATGGTGGTGGTGGTGCTGCCTCGGAGCTGAGGAGAGGCGGGCGCCGGCGGGAAGGAGTCGCGGGGTGAGAAGATGGCTGCCCCCGCGCCCCCCGCCCCGGGAGGCGGGTCCTCCCCCCCCGCAGGCCCGCCGCGCCTTCGCCAGGTGGGTGGTGGTGCGGACGGCGGGGATGGATGCTGTGGGGAACGGGGGGGCCCCCGCTGCGGAGGGGGGGGGGCATGGCGAAATATGGGGACCAGAGAGCATCGGCGAAGGGTGGAGGGATGGGTGCGTTTCCATTCTGCTCGTCCTTCAATAAAAAGACCCCATAACATACCCCCCCCCAAAAAAAAAAAAAACACAACAAAAAAAAAAAGAAAAAACAAAACCAAACAAACAAAAAAACCAACCAAAATAAAACAACCAAACCACAAAAAACAGCCCATGCCCACCGCAAAATCAATTCAGGCAGTACAGGTGCCTGAAAATCATTTCACCCACATGCGTGCAACTCCTGTGAGCAGCGGTGGTGCAGTGCTGTACGTTTTGCAGTGTGTTCCCACTGTAGCAGAGAGCGCCTTGAAAGGCACGGGTGAAATCTCAATGAACGTCATGCAGCAGTTTGCGAGCAGCTGCTCCCACAACGCTCTCCCGCTTGCATCGGTCGTCCCCTTGCAAGAAGAGAGTGCTGGTGTGCAGTGGTTGCTGCATTGATTTACATTTGGAGCAGTGAAGTTGGTCATGGGAATTGGCTGAGGTTCTCCACCTGCCTGGGTCAGCTGCTTGGGTGTCTGGGGGGATTCATGTGGTGAGTTCTTGGTGTTTCCTGGAAATGGGAGAGG